>JAHQIW010003268.1:600000-807881 GCA_019055375.1 Parelaphostrongylus tenuis
CGATGTTTCCAAACTAACCTACCAAAAGCATAATCACTTCGCTTAAACTTCATTTTTATTGTTTGATACGTTTTTTGACGGCAAGGTGCGATGTGAGAGTTATCCACAAAAATGGTGAGAAACGAGCAAATCAACAAATGCGCTGCTAACGGACTCAGGTTTAACGAAGAAGAATTAGGCAGTAGTAATAAATTTGAAGTGATATTAATGAAAGCTTAAGTTTAACTAAGTTCAATGCAGATTTTTGTTTCCCATGTAAATCCCGCTAAAAGGTGATTGCAATAGCCACCAATTACGGCTCAAACATGGGCCTAGAAAGAGGCAGAGCAAAAGTCTCGAAGGGACAGTGCGAGCACTCGCGCTCGCTCTCGGGATGAGTATTCGTGTGTTCGCAGCTTTTGAGACTCAGATTTCACTCGTACGATACCCTATTTACGTCTTTTATGAATTTTTGTGAGATGAAATGCATGGTGGTTAATGTTTCAAAATTCTCTTTCTTATCGTTCTTCGCCAAAGTCGTTAGTGATTCTCCAACACACTCCTAAATGAGTTTCCCGACGCTGATCGTCAAGATTGTTCTTCAGAGAGGCAATCTAATCTACTTTTTTCAAACCTTTCTATTTAGTATGATCGACATCTTGCGAGGCATGTTAGCCAGTCATCTGTTTTTTTTTTTCCGCGCATCAGTCTTAACGTAGCCTCCTCTCGTCTTATCTCTAATTATCGACGCTATGAGCTATTAGGAAAAGTGCTCGACACGATTTGTTAGCCGCTGAAGATACATAAATTTAATTGTTTAGCTTTCAGTCTTGGGCAAGCCACATTCACTGAACCGTCACAAAGTTTTTTCGGGCATCGGCATGAAATTGCTGTTATTCAGCTTCAAAGTACAACTTAAAAAAAAGAAATTATTGTCGTAATACTTCGTTTCAGTCTCAGTATATCATTGAATCTCTACCTTTTCCACTTTCTGAAGCTTAAAATTTCTTGCTGTACGACATCTCGTCAGTTTCTGCAGGCTGCGCTGTGTCTCATGATGTTACTTGCTCTCATACGTTTTCAAAACCAAGCTAGTTTTTTTTTCGTACATGACACTGTTTTTTGGATCTGCGGTTTATTTTGAGCATACCGTTCAACTGTGCTAATCAGGTGACATGAGTCAGAATACTTAGTTGGCTAGTGGTAATTCAGGAGTTTCTAGAAGTGTTTTTAGCCTTTACAACGTAATTTCTTGAGAGGGTTGCAAAAGCGATGCTCAGATGGTTAGTTATGTAGGTTATCAGGAAGCGAGATAATGCTTTGGTCCTCAGCCCTAACGGCTTTTGAAATCTCACTGGAATCGTCTTCAATCTAGATTACTACTAAGAACGGTTATCTTTGAGATCGCAAGATCTGCCAAACTACTATTCTTCGGCATTCACAAAGGAGACAAAACACTCATGAAGTAGTAGAACAGCAAGCCAAAGTCTTAATCCCGCAAAATAAATCAAAATTAAGATCGATAGGCATGACTATTAGATAGCAACTATATCCCTCTGCTAGATGCTCTCAAAGATTCTGATGTCCTTGGTAAAATGTTTGATTCCCAAGACCGACAACCTATTAACCTTGATGTGCTTTAGTAATCCTTATTTTCTTATTCCAAACACGAAGTTTGATAGCATATTTATTTCAATCTGACGTTTTGGCAGTTTCGCTTTCCTCAGAGCTTGGAAAGATCAGGTTGTCCACAATCAAGTCAATTCAACACCTCCATTATTCGTTTAGAAAAGAACCAGATCCAGATTTGAATCGAATCAAGCACAAAATCAACTGTCAGCATACTCACCACTTTAACAAATCTTCCACTGAGTTGTTCAAGTGAAAACCACCGGGCAGATCTCATGGACTCGTAGTATACCTCCCTTATCAAAACAACTATCTTATATACTGACTCATAGAGCACGAGTATTGTTCAATTTTGAATTTTCTATTATAACTTTGGCAATTTTTCCTCCTTTCATAGCAGACAAAAAGTTCTTGGTGATTCATCTACTTTGTCATGAACGCCACTAGAATAACTGAATAATAATATGATTGAACGAGAAGGTCTTTCTTAGCTTTCTGGAAATTTTCGTACACTCTTACATGACTAATATGTTTGTTTCCCAGTGAGTGGATTTTCTATTCCTTCATTATTGCAAGTAAGTGAAGCATATGTTGTGACACCTGGTAGACGGTATAAGTTTGCCCTATAGGGCGTTTAGCTCCATAATTTCGAAGCGAAAGTACATAAGTCATAATACCTCATGTCTCCGTGACTTTCAGTCTCAGTTTTATACCTTCAGTGATGAAAGAATTACATTACTGACTTTTATTAACTGCCTAATTTAATTTTCAACGGCAGGGTACGATGCAAGGTATAGAAAGGATAAAGGATAAAGCTCACGGCGTTGATCAATCCCTGAGGGATGCGCCATGCATTCGTCTTCAATTTTTAACTTCGTTCGAGGTGATTGAATGCAAAACTGACTCTTATAATGACTAGCGCTGGCCTCCCGCTGAACCGAGTTAGTGCTGCGTATCCTCCCAGACTAGGCTGAGATCAGTCTGGTACCAATTTAACGACCCTGAAGGGATGGATGACTTGGTGAGCCATGAGTGCGAGGTCGAACCACTGACGTCGTCGTGTGCGACGCAGAGCACCTCTAACCACTGCGCCACGTGCGCTCTGATGCGAGATATAATTACTAGAATGTTGAGATACGAACAAAGCTTGAGACCCGTTGTATGTATAATGAGCTCGAATCACGACTATTCCTTTTTCGGGAGCGTAAGAGTTCAAGCTATACGGTGGTTGTGTTCAAATTCATTACATCAGGTTTAGGAGAGTGGATTGTTTAGTGTTAGATTCCTATAACTGTAGCAACATGGACAAGTTTATAAGCTGACTTTGTCACTCCAAAGCTTCAGCATCCGAATGGTGCTTCTTCACATGAACTGTTTCTCGCTGAATCGTGTTAGTTGTATCTTGTTCCAGTTTACGCAGCCACATAGAAACTCGATTTATGTGCAAGCGCTTTCAATCAACCTCAGTCAACTTTTTATTGTCTGTGCACCTATGACGTTATTACTCGCTGCAAGAGCATGTTAAGGTTTACCAAAACTAGTAAAGTGATACATTAACCAAGAAAGAATGTTCTATTGGACGTAGGAAACAAAGCTATACTGCTAGGCTGGTGGCTTTTCCGAGAAAGTTCACAGTACGGTTCTCGTTTATTCACGAATTAATTATCCAAAGCTTATGTACGCCAGAAGGTGCCTACATCCAGTCCGACGTACTTCGTGAAGAAAATTGAGGAAGAAAAAGCAAATCCATCGAAAGGATGAACACCCGTAACGTTCTGTAATGTTTTTTTTTGGCTACATCTTACCACATGTCGCATAGTGAAATTACCTCAATCTGGAGGATTGCGATTCTATAGAATCTTTTTCGATCAGCTGCTCCGAGCAAATGCAACAAAATTTTATAATAGCTGTAATACGCGGCTACTCGTCAGTTTTTTTCTCTGATTAACGCAGAGTAAAGATCGCCAAATCGTTGATTATACAAACGCTGTAGATTGTAGACTTTCATTAAACTAGGTTACATGATTTTACTTTTCGAGCTTCTCACCTCTTGAGTCTCATGAGTATCAGGTATTCGAAATATTAAGAAAAAAGCGGAATATCGACAGGACTGCCGATCACTATTCAGACTTCTTGTTCAGATATACATTTATCTATGATCTTCTTAAAAAAGCGATCTTTGAAACTTCAGAAACTAGATCTCAAATATATTTGTTTTACGTACTTCAAAACTTATTTGACATTGGACCCACTTTTGCAAAATTACAGAACGTGAATCTGAAAGACTTGCCAACTTCTGGCTCTAGATGCGTAGAAATTATAAAGCTCATTAACCAGTCTACTTAATGTGGGCTATAGTTCTGGTATCATCTACTCGTATATGCTCCATATCAGCCTTTTTTGGCAGAAATTCTTCGTTCAATTGGATTTTTCGATTGTTAGAATTGATCAGTGTTTTCTCCTTGGGCTTGCATAACGAGATTTATTTCGTTCTGGCTGACGTTCCGGCGGTTTTTGCTTTATTTAGAGCCTAAAATGATTAAAATGGCGCGTAATCTGTTCAAATAAATGTTTTTATAAACTCAGCAGAAAAAGTTCTATGCCCAATTTTTTTCAATGTGTTCACCTTCCCGTCCGGTCGGAACTCCATCCAAATACTAACCAGTACGACATCTGACATTACCGCCTCAGCAATCTCCATTTGAACTACTCTTCTCGTTGCTTCTCTTTTTTCCACGCAAATGCTAAATTTTATCATTGATGGAATCACTGCATTCCAATCAAAAATTGATTTCATTTTGGCAAGAATATTCTGTATTCCGTTATTGTAATCTGGAAAATTCTTCTACGAGTTGATTAATCGCTTACAAACTACGGAGGCACTTCATGGTTGCGAAAATGAATAAACCAAACGAATTTGCCCATATGCACGATTCAAACGGATACTAGGTGTTCATTTTTTACTAGAAAGCTTGGTTGAGAGTGACGCAATACTAGGTTTTAGATGTCAGTACTCCTATAGTGGCGTCTCTGATATAAACTGTTTTGGATGTATTTGATTCGAGAGCAAGTCTTATGTAATGAGAGAAAATCAGTCTAACGGATTAAGTGAAGACTCACACAAATTCCCATACAGGTGGATCACTGAGGTTCAAAAGACGTAGGCATATTGTCGAGGTAAGGCCGAAGTATTTCATCAAATGAGATACTATAAAAATCTTTGAAATTTTTTTCATCACATGCGTCCACCTTACAGAGATACCAAGGACGGTTTCGCCGATATCACTGTTGACTTCTGCACATTCCGAACACCACTTTTCGTACTTTTCCAAATCCACTTTGAAAACCTCAGGTGAGCTGAACCGAACCCGGAAGATTATCACGAACTTTACGGAACGAATAAGATGAGCATCGTTCACAGGCGGAACACATTATATTAGAACCGATGAGCGCCACTGGAAGCAATTTTTTTTCGAATGTTCTCGAGTCTTTATTAATGAAACCGTCTTCCTTACTCAGCTCTTCTTTATTCGACTCTCATTCTCTGCTTGAATCTCCTTTTTATATTAAGGCAGTGTGTTGATCCAATAGCTATCTAAATTCCCACCTATATAATGAACAGAGCCTTCGTCAAGAAATTTTTGCCAACTCAATCCTAATTTCTTCAGACAGGAGTTGAACTCCACTCTGTAACTTATAAAACGATTACATGGTTAGGTGAGGAGTAGTGAAGTAACTATGAACGAAGAGTAGCCCTTTTACTTTCACAAGATCAACGTGGACTCGGGGATGGGCTTTGTGTCTCTGTGCCCGATTGAATTTCGTCCTCTACATTGAGTTATAAGTGCTTGTGAAAATATTACTTATGAAAGGCTGTACTTTGCACAAAAAGTCAATTGCTCTTTCAACTAATGGCGCCTTCTGGCCTATAAGACGACTAAGGAGACCATTATTACTACTTTAGATTAGCAAGTGATTAACATAATGTGTCTGTAGCCTAAGTAACCACAAGTGATCTAACCAAAAACCAAATTTTTTCTTTTCTCTAATAAAACAATCTCCTCGACGAATTGATTTTAATGCGCTTCAATACTCGAGCATTGTAATTGGTAGATTCGAGAACTTCGTATTTGTTTTTCTTTTATAATTATAGCGAGCTTGTTGAAATTCTCGTCCCAACACGTCTCCGTTTTCTCAAATTGAGTGACAACTGAGCTTTCTGCAAGCTTTATGGCCTAAGTGAACAGAACTTGTTAGCAAATATCTCAAATGAAGAACTCGAAAAAGCTTAATACTCGACAGGGTTTTCATTAGTTATTTGAAGGTCTTTTGTGTGCGTAATTTATAGAAGTTAGTTTTCTACCATAGCCTTTGATGCTTTAATTAACTCGGCGTCGACTTGCCTCCGCTCCATTCGATACCGAAAATATCCGATGCATAGCTGACTCCTTCATTAAAACTTAGATGCGAGCTCAATAAAGATTCTTCTACGATTGAAATTGCAAGTAAAGGTCAAAACTTTCTTGAGATTTCATCAGAGAAAAGCGCTTAATGACTTACTGAACGTGGTCATACACTTTGTTTTCAACTTTTTTTTTTGCTAAAAATTACTTACACTACTAGTTAAAATGAGATGAACTGAAATTCATGGTTTTGAAAGATATTTTAAAGTAATCTAACCTTGTCGAAACACCTCAATCCGTTCTTCCCATTTTCATTTTGTTCCTATCATATTGGTTTGGGCCTCAATGCCATCAGTAGACCGTGAATATTACCGATGCAGATCAATTCCTATTGAAGTCTCTTGTTTCAGTCAATTAGAATCTTTTTTATTATAGTGTGACGGTAAAACGGAACGCCGCTAGTGCAATGATGAGCACGCGTCCACGGAAAGACGAAATGCGGGTTGGAATCCTGTCCGACGTTTGAAGTTTTGCGCAGCACACAACGTTATTGCCTATATATCTTATTTTGATTTCTTACGGCCTATCATTAGATTTTATGTGCTGATCACAGCACTTATACCCTTGATTCGTATCCTTGCATGAACACTCTTCAGGTCTCCGGTCATCCCGCATGCTGTTCGACTGATTCTGGAGGATTTTGTCTTCTTCACGAATAACGTAGATTGCTTGTGAAGACGATCGTCAAAATTTTGGAGGAGTTAGGTGTTTGTTGATAGATTGCAGGCTAGTGTTTGGGCAGGGGTTGAAACAGTAGCATGCTTTCTGACAACTTACATCACTAACTACTCGGTCACCATCAGTCTTCCTCTCCTACTATTGAAATATTAGAAAAGTAAAGGCTAATCCGACTCCAGAACATAATTAGAACACACAGAGTTGAAGGGTGCGTTGAGCTTTTACGATCCAAATAATTCTAACATCAAATGCTGATAGGAAAGTCCTTATATCGACTTTATTACACAATTTAATTCATCGTAATGTAGTAGTGAACTACTAGAGAGCGCAGGTGGCGCAGTGGTTAGAGGTGCTCTGCGTCGCACATGAGATCACTGGCTCAATCTCGTGCTCATGGCTCACCGAGCCATCCATTCCTCCGGGTCGGTAAATTGAAACTAGACTGGTCTCAGGCTTGTCTGGGACGACAAGCAGCACTGACTTGATACAACGGGAGGCCACCACGAGTCATTTCAGTGGTCAGATATGCATGGAATCACCTCAAACGAAGTTTGAAACTGAAGGCGAATACTTGGCGCATCTTTTGGAGATTGATCAACACTGAGAGCTTCACCCTTTACCTTTGATTTAGTACAAAAGAAAACTTTTGTGGGTCTTTTTGAAGTCTTCAGTCCTAGGTTTTCAAGTTTTAAATCAAGTAGAGTCAAAATTGAGCTATACTACTTTTTTTTACTACAAATCACAAGCATCTTTTGCAGTATAATAAGTTCTTTTTAATCATTTTCTTCTTCTTTTTTCGAAAATTCCCATATCTTTCAATTTTAAATCAGTCATATAATGCTAGGAATAATTAGTTCCTACAGAATTATCTCTTAGAAGCCGTTGGCAAGTGTTCCAAAATAGATTTCAATACTTGGAAATGAACTCAGTACAAGGACTTTGTCCTTCTGTGATAACATTAAGAACGGTTTGTCCTTCTGTGATAACATTGAAAACGCTGCTTCCCGGAATATTAGCTCCTTCTGAATAATTAGAGTAAACAGTTTATTGATCAGCTGCATCATCAACTTGGCCTTTTGCGACGTAAAAGTGCTCCGTTCGTATGAATCCCCTGATATAATACACTTTTTTGTCTTCATTATGCTTAAGTGGTTTCCAATACTCATTGTCAGTTCCTTTTGTAGGCAAAAACTAAGGGACACACTTCTATAAAAATCTTATCACGTATTGCCGTACATCAAATCCTCATCTGTCGGATCCTGTTACACTTCTACACCTTCCATCTTAGAAATATAGGACACTTGAGATAGAAGATTATTATACGACGGTTACTTCTAACACAAAACTCATGGTTACTGTTCAGATTTCGGATCATTACGTTAAATTTCTCGGAAAATCTACGGCGTGCTTGGTGATCAAAACCACCATCAGAAGATATCCTCGATCAGTTCAGTTCTTCTTATATCTCAGAGAAAATGTTTTCTGTTATGATCCATCTTTCGCTTGATTTTCATAGCAAAATTTCAATTCAGCTTGCGGTTTTCAACTGCTGATGAATGAAAAAAAACTTTAATCTTCACTGTAATAGGAATAAAGCCATCATGTTTTTCTGTTACACAAAAACTAAGGTCTTCAGCAGATCTTATCTGAAATCTCCAGATATCTTGCACCTCTTCATGACTTGATTTTATTGTTTTTACAACAAAACTTTTTCGTCTACTTATGAAATGAAAAGCACGACAATGAGACATTCAATCTGTAGTAGGACATTTGACTCTATCGTGCTGGTGCCCAAACTGATCAGACACCACTGCTGCATTTCAATTCCGTTAGGTCAACAGGCTAGCCACCCTGTTTATTCTGATATTTCTCGAAGCATAATCGAATGCAGTGTGGCGCAGTGTTTAGAAGTGTTCTGCACTACATAGAGGGTTGATAGCTTCACAGAGACACTGAGCGAATGCCCTTTATCTGTAGGTCAGATATGCTCAACGCCAAAAGCTTCGTGGCTCTTTCCAGCTTATATTTGAAGAGCATTCATGCGCATACTACTTTACCCCATAATAAATAGGCAAGTAGTTGTAATTGGGATACAAAACAATGTGCCAATCCGCTTTCATTCGAGTTCACAATAATGGTTGAAGTAATCTCCCAATTTCTTTTTTGCTAATGGATACTCTCAGTTAGCCGCAAGTTGCGACTCAACAATATCTTTTTCGAGAACGTTTACTTTCGATATTGTACGCCAGATGACCATCAATAGGCTAAAACAACAAATTATCAGTTGCAATAAAATTTTTAACCCAGGCTCAGTGATTGGAGTAGTTGTCTCTTCCTGTACTCGCACACTATCCTCTCACTTCTTCTCTCTTCTAAGGAAGATTGAGCCGGAGCAAAATGAACTGTCATTGCTTTTTTATCAATAAGTCAATACGTTGGTGGTATCAAGCCTTATTTGACCAACGCTTTGACGCCTTCACTTCCTTCAGAGCTGTGAGAAAAAAAAAACATACCGATGTAGCTTAATAAAAATTTCGTAAAATTGTTATTCTCTTGTCCTTCAATATATATTTTTGAAAAAAAAATTTTTCCCAATCTGTACCATACATGGTCGGCTTCAATCGTTAGATGAATGAGTATGCGAATAGAATTTGTTAATGGACGTGCTAGTTATGTGGGTAGATTGACGTAGTTATGTAAACCGACCGATTTACGATAGCTGGTGAGACTGGCAGACGTCACTGCATTCGTTATTGTGGTAGATGTCATTAACCAACAGCAGCTTTCACCGTAATGGAACTCAAATCTTCTTATGTAGATGTGTTTTCGTTCTTCTCCTACCGTTAATCTTCACTATTTCTGTTCTTCACGTGTTTTTTCACTGATTCAAGCCAACCTAGACTAGTCATGACGTCTACTTATTCTTAACGGTTACTGCTCCTCCACTACCCACATGGTCAGCCGTTTCTTAGGAATGGTAAATAATTTTTATTTTGTTTTCACTTATTTCATTAACTAATTTCTGTTTCCACTCAGTTGTCTATGTTTATGTCTTCAACTCAGTTTATCATGGTTATGAAAACGCAGCCAGACTTGGCCAAAATAGTCGACATAGTGCGTGTGAATGGTCGAACAAAATGAGTTTTCGAAGTAGAATGGATCACTCTATTTTGCCTTTGCCTTTCATCTTATTTTTTATTTTCTTTATTTTTTCGCCCAAAACCTTCACCATACATACATTGACCTGTTGATCTTTCGAACTGTAATAAGCTGTAAAGAAATAGGCGGCTTATATCTGCTATAGCCGAGCATAACAGTTTTTCCTGGAAGTCTTAAATGTGTATAAGAAGAGCCTTAATGTTGAAGAGAAATGAAGGAGAGGGAAAGTGAGCGTTAGCAATTTCCATCATTAGCAGTTCCGATGTTCCTCTCGAACAAACGATGAATTTCCTGAATAAAGTGCCATTAGTGTGGCTTCAGACCATGAGCGGGATTTCAAAGTGATTCTTTAAGTAATGGAAAACACTGAACACTCAGATTTTTTTGGAGGGAGCTCTACACAAGGTACTGAAGTAAGCCAAAGCTAACGCAGCCAGGATGAAGGATTTAGCGTAAACCAAAAGCGAATTCTCATTGAAAACAAATTTGAAAGTACATAGTTCTAAGTACTCAAGAATGTACTCAGCGTTTACACTATGCAGCGGCAAAAAGTAGTTGCTTGGCGGAATTGAAAGAGAAATTCATATTCAATTATTTGGTGCTCTGTTGTCAGGCGAACGATACAAGAGTGGTTCAAAAAAGAGCAAAGTTTTCACTACATAACCGTCGAAAAATGTTCAGAAATGGGTGTAGTGGTAATCTGAACCTAGTAGATCCTGATCCAAGATGATCTTTGATATTAATATTTGCTCAGTCAGGAATATTTTAATAAAGTTTTACGAATTACGAAAAAGAGTGATGCCATGAATGAAGCTTAATATCCCTCCCCTTTAAAATTCTAGACTAAGTGTAATATGAGATTATAGTTGTCGAAAGCTCCATTTCCACAAAAAACGGCACCAACTTTAGTTTGAGAAATCTAACGTTCTTACAGAATCTTACCTTAAATGGAGCGTTTTTACAATCTTACGGATGCACTATAAGTTGAATTTTGCCGACAACTTCTAGTATGAACAAAATTTCTTCCTAAAGTTCAGCGATAACCGTACCTGGTGCTTGGAGATCGTCATCAAATGGATATTTATTGGTGATGCGAGTAGAATTTTCCCAACTTCGACATTTCCTAGCAAATTCTTGCTACTGTCTGAAAGTCCTAATGGAAACTTCGGGCTTCTGAGTACATGCGACCTTGTTGGTGAGGTAGATCACCTGCTTAAATCACATAGCAACCACATATTAGAATGCGCTTGCGATTATCTGAGAATTCCAGACGGAAACGTCGAGTTTCTGAGTACATGTGACCGTTGCTGTGATGGGTCACCTGCCTAATTCGCATAACAAACATATTTCTCTTTGATATTAAGGAAGTTATTAACATACACAATGAATCCGTGGACCAATATAGAACGTCAAATAGTACTAAAAATGTCATAATCTCTGGACTCATCATGCTATATTATTAGTTGAGTGTCACGGACTGGGCACTTGGCAGCCGTCAGAACGCCTGACGTGTTGTTATGATGAATGCTCGCCGATCTGCTTCTCTATGGCCCAACGATTCCTGCAATCTTTAATTCTCATCAATTTTTTCTAACTTAGGGGTAATTACAACGTATTCGACAAAATTTGTGTTTTTATATCTTTCCCACATTCCAAATTACCATGTGAAAATAATCATAGCTTTGCCCTTCTATAGCATTTCATTTTTTATTACAGATGGCAACCACGGCCGTATTCTTCTGTGGCCAACTCGGTGCGCTTTCGATCATTCTTAATCTGTTTGTCATCTCAGCTCTCTCAGGTATTGTTTACTCTGCATCGTTATACTCTCACTTCATCATCTCCGGTGTATATGTGAGCAAAAAGACTAACGTATACCTACCCGTTGAGTCAAGCGTTATACCAACATTCTATTCTGCCTTGATGCGGAAATTTCCCACTGTGTTTTGACTTCGCAGCCTCTTCAGTTGGACAGTGCCCTTCTTTTTAGCCAATTTCCTCGGGGGCGAGCCCTTTTACATAGAAGAATTGTCGGCGAACATGTTACACCGCCTGTAAAGTGAAATTTTACTTCACCCACGGGCAACAGATCGCTACATGTCCAGTGACATGAACACCAGACACTGTACCGATCAATAGTCTATTGCTCAAGGCTGGTATTTTTTATTATAATGCCTTTATATCCGACTGCTTGCAAAGAGCTTGTTTGCTTTCAAAGACGAAATAAGTACATCTTGACAGCATATTTTAAGCCTTTCATGATGCCCTTTATGAGCATCCGCGAGGGATTGGCTCAGACGAGGTGCGCTGTGCAATTGACGAGGCTGTAAGGTCGGAACAAGTGTATTGCAGGTATAAGTGCTCATGAAAGACCTCATAAAAGGCTCAAAATGTGCTGCCAGGATGTAGTAATTTTGAGTGAGGTCTCAAAAAAACAGTCGAATATAAAGCATATTCAAGTAGTTTGCTGAGCGGAAGCTCAAAATTGGATCTGTTTAGATTAACTGGCAGGTAAATTGCTGAGTGCGTAAATTCAGATTGATATATCCCATACTACCATCCACAACCATTGAAAAATGCTTGATTGTACTCGAAGTGAATTTCATAGCGTTTCCATGAATCTGTTAAAGTAAATCATGCTAGTAAATCACGCCAACCCTTTTGTAACTGCTTGGTAGAATGTGTAGCAAGCGGCGTGACGTCTCGTGTTGCTCAGCTAGTGTAAATGCGGCGTCGCGCCTTCCCACAAATTTGTTTTGCGCACGTCGCGATCGGAATAAGGAAAATTGATGGGCAAACTGAAGTTTTGTGGAGGCATTATTATGGTTATATAGTGCGATTTCACATAAAGGAGACTGTTGCGAGAGTTCGCTTAGCAACAAGAACGGCCATCTTTCAAGAATTACCTTATGTCTTAGCGAAAAACTGGAACGTCATGAAAGAGCACATATCACAGGGTGGAATTTTTTTCCAAATTTAGTTTTGTGACCATTTCATATCTTAAGAAGTATTCATTACAAAACTAAACTAAATTTCTGTGAGTACTCTTGAAGAACATTCTACCAACGGAAGGATGATTACGTTTTGCGTTTCATTATATTCTTGAAATTTGCAGCGGATACTTTGGCATTACATACTAAAAGCTTGATTCTAAGTAATCTTTGTTAGTACGAAGCGATTGAATAATACTCAGTGACTTCCATAAACTTACTTCTAACAAAGACAACGCCCATGTATTGTGAAACTCTTCTTTTTCTTCAGGAATTGCGTGAAATGCCGTCGGATTCTGTGTAGTGTGCTAGCGTTTCTTGCCTTTTCACCAAACAAGGCTTTGTAACTAGACTCTCATTAGTCACTCAGTAGCTTGGTAAATGGAGATTTTAGCACTCGCCCTTGATTTCTGGAAAGGCTTTGTTAGCACACAGTCGATTGGATTCTTGTGCCTCAATTTTCCGTTTCCTTATGTTGTATTATTTGACTGGAGTACAAAATGACAATTTAACTATTTAGTTTCATTGATATATACTATTCAGTTTTTTATTTGGCAATGAATAGCCGAGAATTATTGCTGAAATAAGAAATAGAGAATTAATATAATGAGAATATTATTCAATGTAAACAAGAAGACAGCATAATTATATCTAACAGCAGTTAGATATATGTTATTTTCACAAGGATTTGATCTCGTGTCGTCAGAAATGCGAGATTTTTGGAGTTATTGGCGTTATTCATACTACTCAGAGCTTTACTAAGGTCTCTTCTTTCGTATTCCACCATTTACAGGTCACAAAGCCCTCCTCAGTGACGCAAAAAAAATTTTCATTAGAAAACCGCTATATAGAGATCCCAGCTTTATGCACTTGTAATTGAGAAATTAATGAAAATTTTCGATGAAAAGGCATCGTATGCAATATGTAGTTTCACTTTTTACCAGATATTTCATTGGTATGTATTGGCCCAGTGGCTCAGCTGTTTCAGCTACGAGTAGCCTTCTCAAAGGCTACTCGCTCTTATTTCATCTTTTACTGATGATGAGATCTCCCTCAATAAAGATAAAAGTCTGAATATATTGCAAAACTACATTATTGTAGAGGCAATGTGTTTTATGTCATCTGCAGGTCCATCTCGCCAAATACCGTGCAAGCGATCAGAGCGACGCCCTTTCCTATCAACGGCGGTACCAAAAGGGTCTATCATTGTGCAATTGCCTTCACAGAAAAGATTCTCGCCTGAAAACTGTTAAACTTGGTGAATTTGGTTCCGTTCTTCAACTAAGCTCATCAGGCATTTTTTCGTAAAAGAAATTTCTTCATATATTCTTCACATCAAAAGTTCCATTGTTAGAAGCATTGGGAGAATATTTTGTTATGAACTGTCCTTCACCAGCGTCGTCGTGACTAGTGTTGTCTGTCTTCTTCAGAAGTCACTTCAGAAGTGCCGAAGTCAATCATCGAGATCGAGCCTAACAATGTCCTCTTTTCTGTTGTGAACTTAACGTCAACATGTTTTGATAGCAAATAGTCCAACATTTTTAAGAAATGATTAGAACACTTTCTACTCCGCCATGAATTTTCACTTTGGCGTAATTTTTTTCTGTTACTCATGGCGAGCACCATAGCTAAAGAACATTCACGCAAGCAGAATTAAGGCTGTAGAGATTGATCTCCTACTCCTATGCTTCCCCTAGTCTAAGATACACACGGTTCTTGCATCGGTTACTTTAAGTAGAAGCTGCGAATGAGAACATCGATCTTCTATTATCTCAAGTGAGTACAATGGAGAGAATAAATCTTTGCCGTAGTTTGCTGTAGCAGGAAAAACACTCCTTGCGACGAAGACAGATATATCATGACTACTTTGGACGACCAAACACAACTCAAAATGACTTCGAATTTCCATTTTTTGGATTCGCCGAGATTCTGGGTAGAGTGTCAGAAAGACCTCTATATTGAGTAAACATTTGTGGTTAGACTATAAATGAAATCTCGATTATCTTATTCTTTTGAACTTCTGAAAACCGTTTCGACCAAATTCTTGGATTTCTCTAAGTCGACGATAATATTTCGCTTTTTACGATTGTTTTCCAACTATGTCTACAAATTCAGACTTGTTAATCCAACGATAAGTTGACGAAATTAGCGCGAAATGTATTGTTCAACACCTGACGTACCATATGGACACTCTAGTATCCATCGGTGCGGGAATTATTGTCCTTTAAAATCATTCTGAAGCCTCTTAAGCTCATTTAAAATTTTTTCATATTAGTTCGCGTCGCTAAAAGTGATTACTGATTACTAACTGAATACTAGTTTCAATGCGACAATGTGGTTGGGAGAGACAGTAAGTGTCAACAATTCAAGCAGTGGATTAGCTCACTTTGCGATTCATTTAGAGGAATGGCCTATGAATAGTGCGAATATCAAGTTGATTATTTGCGCAAAAAGAAGTTGACGAAAACTTTATTTCAGACATGAGTGAGTTATAGAACATTCATAAACAGAGGATTATACTGACGGAAAAACCTCAAGCTTCTCTCTTGCAACACAAAAGAACCCGTCCTGTGTGTTAGTCGTCGTGTTCAGTTGTCGGAACCTTTATTATTGGGAATGATTGATAGAGAATTGTAAATCCATGAAGGTAGAGAAAGCTGCAAAATAGCTTAATCCTTTGGACAAGAGAGACTCACGGCACTAACCTTGCATCGCGGCCGTGTGCGATAACGAACAATTCGTAGTGCCGAGTGGTCAGTGATGCTGGGCTTCAAGAAGGTTGTTAGTTCGATCCTTTTCCACGACGCTTTACTGAAGTTGCTTTTTTATGGGTTTTTGGTGTCCAGTAGTATTGAAGGTTATCCCAGGGACGTGATTACAGCAAAAAAAAACCCTCAGCCATCTCACAAATCACTACTTTTTCATATGATACATAGATCCATGAGTAACAACGGAGCCAACATACAGATTCCTCAAAACTGACTGCATCCACTTCTATGCTTTAATTTTATTCTGAAAAATCGTACACCACAGAGACTTTGTTCTAAAAATCGACTTTTACGACACCGTTGAAAAAAAATGCGAAAATAAGTCGGATATACGTTATTACCCCATAGATCTACGTTTCGTATCAACGAGTGTTATAATATTTACGTAGATGGTCGCTGGTTCGATCACCTACCACGACGCTTCCCAACAGATTTCTGATGTTGACTAGTATTGGAGAATTTTCTGTAGACGTGATTTTAGTAGAAAACAAAAACAAAACGTAGATCCATGGGTAATAACGCATGTTTCCAACTTTTTTTCGTAAACCTTCCACGACTGAATTCGAAAACGTTTTAGTGTACAGAAATGTACTGCGTATAACGTCGATTTCTCACGCAACAGCGGTGCATCGTTACAAGTTGCAAAATGTTGATTGAAAGGTAATAAGTTAATTATTTGATTGAACTCTTGTGTTACGGTGTTACAATAAGATATATGATGTAATACAGTGTGTTACTGATATGGTGACATTGAACTGAAGAAACAGCGCCAAAAATCCTGACGAAAAGTGTTGTGAGAGGACAGTGAATCGGCATCCTTCTTTTTGATGACCGGCATCACTAATGACTCGGTACAAAGGATTGCCCATTGCCTCGTGCGGTGAGCCGGGGCTGGCGCCATAGTTCTGGCGTACCAAAATAGTTAACTCATTCTATCCCGTTTAACCCTTTGCTGACGATGAGGGTCATTATGACCCTCAGCTGGGCGCCGTTTGGACGATTACAAAGAGTGGTGCGTGCTCCAATATAAATTCGGGTTAATTAAGTTCTCAGAGGAACATGATCAATTTAAAATGATAAAATATCGCTGATGAAACTCTTCTTTAGATGATTTTAGCAGGATTAAAGCCAATGTTGCTCAAAATCTTTCCTTTTTCAATGGAAAAAAACCATAAACTTACGAAAAGGATTATAAACTAAACTGTTACTAAAAGTCTTCTTCTACCTTGTTTAGATTTTTGTAGCCAGTCGATAGCTTGAAAATTTCTTATCCTTACACTAAGCTTGGTGTTTTATAATAATTCCACAGTACGTTCTAATAATAAGTAAGAGATGCCGTTTTGCAATCGCAATCCAATTTTTCTAATTCATAGCTGATTTTTTGAGAACATACAGTTAGATTTCGATCCTTATAAACTTTTCTGCTGGAAGAAAAATTGAAATATCTTAGAAAAACTATTGTAATCGTTCTTCCTCAAAGAATAACGTTCAACCGTTTTAGAAGATCTTACTTTTGGAAATCACTTCTGTCACAGGCAGCCACATTTTGAAGCTTGCGCGCGTGAGCCCTTGGTTTTTTTCTAGAAAAGAGCTATTCTTCTAAACTTTTAGTGTTCACTCAATAGCTTAGATCAAATAAACTTGGACGGTATATTTCATTTACCAAATGCCTTATTTTTCGCATCGCAACAGTGAAAATAAAATTCCGTTCCACATTTCAAAATTTGTCGCCGGATGTAATCTTTTCTTTGAATAATCAGTAACCATTCAATAGTGCAAATTTCAACAATTTCAAAAGCATAGTTGATTTTTGAAAAGAACCCAAGAAGAATTATTAAGAATTATATTGAATGCTTATTGCGGGGTTAAAAAACAGCCGACGATACCACACCTTGAAGCGATGTAACAGTCAAAAGAAGATTGGATTTAGCACTCGAAAGGGTGCGATTCACGACAATGACCCCAAGTCACCGCGCTTTTTGCAACATTACCGATTAAGTGCAAAAGTAATCTTGTTTTTACTGCTACAGTGCAGCAAGAATTTATTCTCTAAAACAAGTTACTAGGGGACAAGTCGAGACTCAAGCTATCTTACATTTTTCAATAGTTTGCCGGAAACGCCTTTTTTCAGCGAGGAATCTTGAATGAGAGATATAATTTCATTTCTTTTGCTAGAGCACATTAAGCAAGCTACTAAAGTATGCCTGCAAAATTGACAATATTTCAGCAATCAAGCATTTTCCGGATCTCTTAAAAGAATCAGAAAAAGCTTTTTTTTAAAAGGTCAAAACAGGATGCGGACATCGAAAGAGATCCAAATGTTCGAGAACATAATCTTGTTTTGACTATTGCAGCGCTCTAAGGATTTTTTTCGTGCACCCTTGAAGTTGTTAAGATATGCCCTATCTAATGCCTATAAATTGCTCAAGAAAAAACTTTATGCGGCGAGAAATGCTCAAATGTCGAACAAAATCGCCAAGAAAAAACAAGTCTTTTGAGGAAATATAATACGTCGTTCAAATTTACTTGAGTATAGTTATCGAATAGTTTCCAGAAAGTCTTGTAACAGTAAAAAATACATTTTTACCAAAGGGCTCATGTATGGTGAAGATAATGAAAAGGAACCGCTACAGCTTCATCTCTTCTTCGTATACCAGAGCTATGAGTAAGTAATTCGAACAAAATTACGCATTTATATGAGAAATGGGAGTCTGAAGTGCACTAACAATCAATAAAATGTTGACAATTATAGCTAAAATGGGGTCTGAAGCAATAAGCAGCACTATTTTCGACGAAGTATTCATTGCTTTCCAATTTTCAGCCGGTATGGTGAATTTTATATAATTTATCCGATAAAGTATATGAAATTTGGAAGAAATAAATCATAAACTCGATTGAATTGTGGTAAGTATGAATGATATATCATAAAAACGCTCAAGTTCTAGAAATAGCCTTTCCATAAATAATTGATTTTTTCCTTCAGAAATGTGGATCATATATGGAGCAATCACGTTACTTCTAATAAAAAATTAATGAAGTCTGTTCTGTCATATATGACTATTTTTTGGCACAGTAATCCAATGTGTTGACAAAAAAAACGTACAAATTTGTTGAAAGACTACCACTTCACCTTGGAGTAGGCGCCGGCAGCCCCTCTTCATAGCCGTCCGAGCCGTTCTCCAGTGGGAAATGGCGCCATCCGCAAATGGTTGCTGGGAGCGTTCAAATAGAGCACGCTATTTATATGCAGCCGTTTAGTTTATATTTGACACTTGACACTGGATCTGAAAAATCTGTTGCTCGCTGGGTTTCTTAGAATTATCATTATATTTCAGTTCCCGAATAGAAAAAAAGAGAAAAAAAATTTTGGGCCCAAAAAGGGTCACTTGAATGCCATTCTTGAAGTGCGTTGATTAGCGCATGAGCCTATAGTGTCCGTGTGGTGTGAGTGAGTGGACAGAAATGATAAAGGGCGCTTGATATCGTTTTTGCAGAAATCGTCGTCGGGTGCTCACGAACGTCTTCTACGTGATCGTGCTTCACTGTGCAGTGTTGGACGTGGCTCGAGGCCTGTGCCTTATTATTTACGGCATGCCCTACTTTGCTAATTCCTTTTACAAAATCAACCTTTCAATATCCACCAAAGTGACCCTATTTCGAGTGAGTGGAATTTAGTTTACGTTTTCAACAAAAAGCCAAAGGAAACATTGAACGTTACGTTACAAAAGTTTTTTTTCCTTGAAACACATTTCTTACATTCGCTATTGTGTACTTAACAGATTCAATTCTATCTCGGCTAATTATTTCTTTCATTATGACTAATTCGCAGAATTCTCTGCTCAACTGTTTTTCATTTTGTATTAAAAACTGATGATCCGAGAAATTGTAGTCTTTTTTACTTCTCTTTACACTGCAAAGGTTTCTGAACACAAACACATTAATTAATTCGGTGAAAATTGAATAATTTGTCATTCTTACTTTTGCTGTTATCATTAGTATTGATGTTATCATCATTAGCATTGATATTATTCTTGTGGTTAATCGGGGGTCGTGGGCGAGTGGTTGTGATGCGTGTGGTGGAGCTGCACGGGGTGGATCCCCACCCACAAACATTCTCCAGCATTCAACAACGAACGCCCTGTGGGACGTCACAGCCAAGCTATCATCATAACTGTAAGAGACACGCTCAGCCAGTATTTTAACAAAAAAATCATTCTTATTTGATCGCTCAAAGCGGTGCTATGATATTATAGATATATTCAGCGATGTAGAGTTATGTGGAAGAACTTCCTAAAATTTTTGCCAAAGGCTGATGGCAGAATAGACGTCAGTAGTGCAACGGGTTAGAGCACGCACCTCCGAATCCAGTGAGACGCGGGTTCAAGTCCCGCCTCACGCAAAAGTCTTGCCTTTCACTTAGCCATCACTGGGTATTCTACGACGTTCAAGAACAAGACGAAAGACGATTTTAGTGCTACAAAAACTGAGATTTTCAGACTTAAAAAAAAGGAGAAAACTGAGACGGACCAAATAAAGTGAAAAGGATTGCAGTTATCATCAATATTATTGTTTATTATCAAGGCGTTTACTATCGTTCTCATTATATGCTATTATTACTGTTATTATTTTATCTCTATCATTTTTTTCATGACTCCGCAACAGATCTGCTGCGTGGATCCAGTACTTTTGACATTCGGTTCGTTCGCTCCCATTTGCCACTTATGAAGACCTTTTGACTTTTTGCTTATAGGTTTGGTGTCGCTTGAAGGTTTTTGACTCTACTGGAATGTCATTAAATGCTGACCGAGTCGATTCTTTGTGGGATCTCGAGATGGCCTGTTAGAGCGTTTCCACGTAGATTAGAGTGCGTAAGCTTGTCTTATCTGGCGTCACTTTCCTGACCTTGGAGAAACGGCAGGCGTTGGTGGTCAAGCTAGCGCGTAGGTAGGTTGGGCCGCCCGCGTAGTGAATGAGATCATTACCACTAGTCTACCTGCGTTCTATTGAAATGATTGATGAAAAAATTTAATTCACTCTCTGTGCACAACTTTTGCGGCCACTGGCCTATGTTTAACCTCAAGGCGTTTATTCTTAATGAAGTACGAGGCTTTTTCTATGCACATTCAGGAGAAGACTTAGTATATGATGACATATTAACAAATATCCCTGCGCTCATGAGAAGTTTTTATTTTGGCTTCCATAATTTTAGCTTTGCTATTGTGCGGAAGGATAAAGGTGTATACTATCACTAGTAGAAAAATTCTCTGCTTATTGCGAGCTCTGAAAAAAAGCTTTCTTCGCAGCTCCCGCCTTACTTGATTTCCCTCTGCATCTTTCTTCTCATCTCCTGAAGTTCATATTGCTGACATCGGTCTTGTATGGTCTCTCAAATAGCGGTTAATAGGTAGATCCTAATAAGACTTTCTATGAATCTCGTCGCTAATCAGTCATTCTCCCTTTTTTCTCATTGTGCGGAAGCAATACTTTCAACACTCGATCGTTCTTTTGTGTTCTTTTTGAACATCGTCGAATACTGGTTGAGCGCGTTTCCTTGCATTACCGTGGTTAGCATAGCCGAGGCGCTCCATAGGGCGTTCGTTATCGACTTCCGGAGAGTGCTGATGGGTGCGGATCGGCCTCACACACCGCGTCGAGCATCAGAACCTCTCGGCCACGGCGCCCCTATTTCACCCTCTATCAATCGAAAATCTCAATTTTCTACATATTTGCGACGGCGAATTCCCAGGATATGACAACGTCAAGGAGAAGGTCTAACCAACAACGATGGAGAATGCTAAAAATTCATTTGGAAAATCAGTTGCTCCATGTCGCTTAGCGTCTGCGAGTTAATATTGGGGTAGATTCGCTCTAGAAAAGCATGTTAGTGTGCTCTATTCAGCTTTACAACTGCAATTAAGATCTACAACAATGAGACAGATAAGTCTGATCCTAAGCCAAAGGTGTCCTCTATTTTATCAGCTGAGCACGCTGCATTGTTATTTTTTGGAATTACGGAAAAATTCACTTACTGCTAAGTTGCCAATCAGAGAGAGTGCTCAGCAATGCTTAAGGAGTCTTCTCCGATCGCGGTGTAATTCCTGCTTAGCCTCTATTGATTATCAAATGTTTAGAGGGTTGCGACATATTCTTGTCAGAAAAAATATGAAACAAAGATTGTAAATGCGCCAGTTTTTCAAATCCAACGCCTTTGACGATGTTGGACTCAAATGAGGTATCAAAGAATGGATGCAGTTTATACCGATAAGAGTAGAGAACATATTGTTGACGTTGGCTAGATTTCAGATGATACAAAATTTTTCTTTTTTAGTGGCAGTTACTCAAAGGCGTGCCGTTCATTATTTCCAAAGTGAACTGTGCTACTGTACAACTAAAACGGTTCAGATTGTTACAGAGTGCTTAGAAATGGGTCTTGAATATTTAGTAGAAATTTCGACGTCAATCACGTGGAAAATCTTCGCTTCAAACAATGAGCAAATGTAGTCATGAAGTTCGAGTTCCATTAGCTCAACTTTTACTTCTTTTTTCTTGTTGAGCCAATCACGAGGTTTCCATAGCAGTTTTTTTTTTGAAAACAGTTGGCGTTTCGACAATTTCCCCTTATTTGGAGCCAAGAAAAGTCAAGTTGTCCACAACTGAGTCAACCAAATACCTCCATTATTTGATTAGAAAAAGTCACCATACCTAGATTTGAATCGCATCAAGCAGGAAAATCAAGAGATGATAGGCCACAACTATCGAACAAGTATGGCCGAAACTTGGCTCCTTTTCGGCACGGTTCAGTTCGCAGTCTGACCTTTATAGTAAAGATTTTCCAAATGCTATGGAACTTTTTTTCGTAACCAGTTAGTTTATGTATGGTGAGTTATAACTCAAAGTATTGTACATGTGGTCTAAAAAATGCTGAGTTTGTGGTTTCAGGCTTCGACATTCGCACTTGTAGCACTACGGATTTGCAATATGCTGACGATCTTCAATTTGCTCATTTTCACCACCAATGAATTTATAGTTATCCGATATCCGTTACACTATCGACGCTACATTCGACGGAAAATCGTTATAGCGGCACTCAGCTGCTGGTAAGTGGATTTTTGACTTGTGACGGTGTTCCTCCTTACAACGAAAAAAGTAGAGTTTAGAGAGTTAGGCGCTGATCATCTTCTGAAGGATGCACCATACGTTCGACTTCATTAGGCATCGCAGAGATAATAGTCATGCATACAAATTCATTCACTATGAAATGACTTTTGAGGATTTACCAATAATGCCGGCTCGTCCATTACCGTTTTCCTGAGCTCAGAAGGATAGAGGCGTTGCTTTACGGAGTGTGCGTAATGCAGTAAGAAAAATTTATATCTATAGTAATGAAAATCCACAAAGATAATCAACGCAGCGATTATTGTTATTGAATCAATTGTTCTTCTCTACACATTAATTAATTTTGGCATTTTCAATGTTTATTCACAAATGAAACGACTAATATGGTAGATTTATGACCATAAAAAGTTATCGGACTTCTATTGTTGGACGAGATGATCATAGAACAATGTCCAGTTGTTCATATTCCTTGTCAGATTGGATTCGATTGCTCAATGTGATCTCATAAGGATACATTTGTTCTTAAGTGATAAATGACTGTATCAAAAGAAAAGGCTGTAGTGATTTTCAAATCACTGCTCAGTGAAAAGAATTTAAATTAGAACGAATCACTTTTTTCAGCTGGATAATCAGCATAATTATGGGTCTGGGATTACTTGTTCCTCCATCTTCACCGTATTTACAAAATTCTGGTCTGTTTGCATCTGTAGCTATTATGTTCGCTGTAAATGTATTAATGAATTTTCAGACGAAAAACCATGGCATATTGACATCGCTACACTCAGCATGTTAATGATATCAATCTTGTGCTTTCTCGTGCTTGCCGTCGTTCTGGTAGGCTTCAAAAATCTCCTGAATTTATAATTTCCACGTACTTTTAGACTTATTCCATTACAAACGTTGCCTTGTGCTTCAAAGCGCCTTTAGTTCGCTAAATCCGTGTTCATCAAATAGTATTATATTGAGTAGAAGAAGAATGCTGCAGTTGACTGTAAAAATTATAGATGTACGGCTGAGGAAGTGAAAGGAAGGATAACATTTTTACGCGACCTATCATCGTGCAAACTGTTTGAATTCTAACTTGTATTCGATTCAATTCCTCGTATTCATCGTCCCAACGGTCTTCGAACATTTCGCGTGTTGTTTCGGCTGCTGCTTAAGCTCGCCCTCATGACCCTCTCTACCGTGCAATCTCAGAAATAGCCAGGTTAAGGTGTTTCAATCCTGATAATTTCAAAGCACTGTTGGGAAAAGAGTTGAGCGAGCACCTTCTTTTGTGGTAGTTTACACCATTGGCTATTCAGAGCACTGCGAAAAAAAATAAAACAAATGCATGGAGAAACAACAGCCACACATGGGGTCTTAGAACATTCTCATCATTAATAATTATTTCAGTATACCTATATATTATGCGCTCCGTTCTCACAGGATTCCGAGGAGAAGATCTGTACTATAGACCAAAAACAATGTCCTCTAAATCCTAGGTTAACATCAGACAAGTGAACCAATGGGCTTCAGAGAGACTAACCTGTGGTGGACTGAAATGAGATACTCACAAAATGAAATTTTATTTGGTGCTAACAAAATCTGAGAAGGATTATTCTATAAAAGAACGCCTGACGATCTTTACCATTATGATCACGGTTGCTTATGCAGCAAAATCTCAAATGTTAAAAAAACTCGTTTGAAAAAATGATTCTTTCTCTGAAGGTTGGAAGGATAGCAGCATTGGCTTGATATATCGGTAGAAACGGCAATTCATTATAAAGGCTATATGACCGCTCAGTCACCTATAACGGTGATTGGTGAAGTCAAACGTATGACGCATCCATCAGGGACTAAACAACTCCAAGAGCTCTGTCCTTTCTATGCCATGCTGCATCAATCTCCACCTTAACTCTATAGCGTTGAGGGTGCTGTTAAACCAAAACACATTGACTCAGCAATGTTGATTCGCTGCTTTAGTTCATGTTAAGTTTGACATATGTCGCACCTAGCTTCTGTGAAATTTCTTCTCCACTTTGCTTTGAATGAATGTGCGATTTCGATCTAATTTGAACAACACTTTGATCAGCAAAGGTGTGGTTCAAAGTAGATCGGAGCCACAATCTCATGAACTTTTCGATGTTAAATTGTTCCAGTTTGTCGATCGCTTCGGGCACCATCTTTGTTTCTCTGCTATTTTCGAAGCGATGATGTCGTTTTCAAAACGAAAAATTAATAAAAATTTCCGCCAATGTCCTTTTGGCCCTGACCCCGACAACATAGTTACCTACAACAGCAACTGATAACGAATAACATCAGCAAATCTAATGTAGCCTTATGGACGCCTTTTTGACAGCAAATAAAATTTGACATCAGATTGAACTCACATATGGCTTGTTAAATCGTAGCGGTATGTTGAATACTGTCCTTTCAGAATCTTTCTTGTCTAAATTCTGTCTACCTAATATATTTGAACACCCAATCAAATCTTGTTGTGATTGATGAAAGAATCATGTATCTAAAGGTTTATTGTGAGCCCTAAAATCATGTGGGAAAATTCTAGGTATGTTACACCTTCATTCTTCGAACCATAAGGGAATTTCAAGATGAAAGCGGTACCCTGAACAAAGTTGATAGGTGTCGCATACATCGAGATTCAAAAAAATTGAGAAAACGACTCGAACAGTCGGTGAGTCAACTTTTCATTAACCACACATCTGAAAGTCAACCCCGCTTCGTATCAGCCATTCACATTGTCGCACTGATAATTTTTGTAGCACTAATCGTTAAAAACTTAGCGAATGGTTTTTTTGAGATCATCGATCCATCCTACGATCTAAAAAATGGATGAAGGTTTTTAAAAAGGCGTCAAAGAGTCGAAACATGACCTTAAAGAGTCATAATTCACCAACCTATGGACACCATAGTGCCGCTACGGTACGAAGTGGGTGAATCGAAAATTTGCATCTTGCAGAGTATCTTACTTTTGTGTAGATACGTAAAACTTCGTAATGTAAATCAGATGTGGAAGAATGCAATGAAGCTCTCTGCTAAATGTGTTAGTGTATAGCTTTGCAATATTTGCAGGCATAGCATCCATTCTAAACCCGGCATGACCTTTTGGGTACGATAAGGTCTCGATGATAGTCCCGCCCGCAGCTGCCCCACATGGTGGCAAGCAGTCGATAGTGTCGAGTGGTTAGTGATGCCAACCGAGGAAGAAGGATGTTGGTTTGATCCCCTACCACGACGCTTCGCAACAAATCTTTTGGTATCAATCAGTATCGAAGGCTCCTTTGTAGGTACAACTATTACAGTAAAAAAAAGCTCAGATGTCTGTTATTTCACTACTTTCAAGGCCGACTATCTTTTAACCTTGACGTATTCAAAGTAATCAGTGGCTTTTTTCCTGATATAGCTGTTCAAGGTTGGAATAACAGTACTTATTAAGTAGTAGTATTTAAGTACAGTGCCACAAAGTAGCATGCAGTGCAGCAGCATAATAGTGACGCAGTGGCTACCGTTTAAGAGTATCGTCGTCCTCGGAGCGTGGTTTTGATTATCCAAGTTTGAGGCCCCAAAGGTTGCGAGACTTGTCGAAACGTTAGCCAATGTATAATATTATTGTGCTGTTTTACTGCATTACTATACTGAGATATTGTGCTGCAATACTTGAACTCAATAAATATTATTCTTAGCAACCTTGGAACAGTTTATCGGGAGAAACAATTATTTTGCTACTTCTTGATAGGAAAGTAGATCCATGTGGTAACAACAATATTTTGAGATACGAAATATGGTGTGATATGGTGCGATAATGATATGGTGCATAGTGAACTGTAAACAAAAAATAATGTAAAAAATCGACTGTGAAGCATGAGAAGAATTGAATTAGGAACATCGTTCCCGATGGCCGGCGCCGCTAACCACGCTTCACAATTGACTGCTTACCACCGCATGCGGCCAGGCGGAGCTAGTGCCGTGACCCTGCCGTACCCATAGGGCTAGCAATTAAAATATATATCAAAACAACAGAACAATAGTAATCCAGTAAGTGATACGAGAAGTTAGTTTGAATCTAGAGTGTAGAACGTGAGTGGAAAATGGTCCTTAGTATAAGTTTTCTAGAAGATGGCGGATGCAAGCGATGAGCCGACACAAGTACATCTACGTGATCGGTACGGTGCTAGTCGTCGATCTGCTGTTTCTTTTTCCATACTCCGGAATCCAGTTGGTCGCTTTTCTCCATATCAATCACTTTATTGAAATAAGCCAAGGCAGTACTCTCATACGATGGTGGCTGCAGGTGTGTGATGGTCTTTCATGTTCAAAGTGATAAAAAAAGTATTACCGAATTGGGCTAACGTTTCAAGGTTTATACCTTTTTTCAAAAACTGCGATGATCTGAGCTACAATTTTTACTGCGCTGTTCGCTTTCAACCTTTAAGTGTTGTGACCGCGCATTACGAATTCTTACTTTTCGTTATTTCAAGTTGTCCTCAAAATCATTTTTGAGCATGATGTAGAGCTCGTTATTTCAGTATGCCGGTACACAAATAGCATTTAAGAGGGAGAGAATCTAGAGTTCATTTCATGCACAGCCATTCATTTAGGTGTTCATCGGTGTTCACTCTGTCTGTCAGCCATTGTGCTACTTTCGAATGACCGAATTTCGTAATTTGGCTTGCTGTACAACTCGTCTTCCATGGTCCAACTCTACCAGAAGCCTATCGCAACTCAACAGAAGCTGCGGTGAGAGAAAAGGATAATACTGCTGTGTCAAATTCGAAGTATTTTACGCAGAAAGCATTCCTAATTTCTAAAATCATAAGGTCTTCATGCACACGGATCAACATATTAGCAGGTCGTTCCATAAGTTTTTACACTGAAGCATTGAAAACCAAATATCTCGATCAGAAGTAAATAAAACTGCCTGATTTTGGCATTGTTCAGTTGCGTATTCTCTTGGGCATATTTTGGTATACAACTTGCCTATACTTGCTTCGACACTTTGAGGACCGTGTGGGACGTTTCGTCCCACACCGCGTGGCGTCAAATCTCAGTTACTGTAACGGCGGCGTCTCGACCCATGAGAAAGTCGGCGAAATCCATGAGAAGACAGACCAGAAACCATGATGGATGCGAGGAGACAAAGCCAGGTGGTTTGAGAAAGCATATCGTCATGAAATGACGGAATTTCATTAAAAAGCTTCTACACAGATATTGTTAGTAAAACAAACATCTATAACTTCCATATTTCATCGACGTTTCTTGTGTTCTAATGACAAAACTACATCGCTAAAAGATAACCATGATAATATTACTCTAATTGTGATAATAATTATGCTTTCAATACTGCTAAAGATTACGCAAGTCATAATAATTGAACTGATATTTTGATATTTTATATTGTATGTTTTATATTACTATATGATATTGTATATTTAACTATTTTGACCTGTTTGTGAAGTCTAATAAGGGCACTTACACAGTGCTAGGCTTTGCAGTGACCAATAGTCGAACTAGTAGGTGGTAAATGATTTATAACTTTATATTGAGTGTGATAATATTGATGATAGCGATAATGATAATGGTAATGAAAAAGATAATGATGATAGTGTGATGATGGGTGGTGATAATTATGATAGTGATAATGATGACGGTGACAGTGGTGGTAGTGATGATGGTGGTATTGATGATAGGGATAGTGATTAGTGATAAGGATGATGCAAAGTGGTTCTGGAAGTGATACCAGTGATATTGATAGTAAAGATAGTGATGATAGTGGTAGTGATGATAGTGATAATGACAACAGTGATAATGATGATAGTGATAATGATGATAGTGGTAGTGATGATAGTGATAATGACAACAGTGATAATGATGGTAGTGATAATGATGATGGACAATAATGATGATAGTGATAATGCTGATGGTGATAGCGGGGATAGTGATAATGATGATGGTAATAATGGTGATAGTAATACTGATAGTGATGGTAACAGCGATAGTGGTAGTGATACTGCTGGTGGTAGCGATAGTGATGGTGATAGTGATAGTGATAATGATAGTGGCAATAATAGTGGTGGTAGTGATGACGATAGTGGTAGTGATAGTGGTGAGGATAGTGTTGGTGATGGTGGTAGTGATTGCGATAGTGACAGTGATAGTGGTAGTGAAAGTGATGGTGATAGTAATACTGACAGCTTCTTAGTAAGTGCGTGTCCATACCCAGGGCGTGATCTCCTCTGCATTATCCCAGTTTTCCCACGGTCTCACTCACCTACCGAAACGATGACGTGGAATGAAAGCGCTTGCTGCAACATAGCGTAGGCACAACGACAGTTTCGCACAGAGATGCAGATGCCCCCGGCTAGCGAGTGCCGCACAACGACGGCGCCACGCCGCCTGCCCATCAGCGGTGTTCCTCAAAGTGCTAAGATAGAGCTGTCATGGGAACAAATTCACTCACTGCTCATTTAACGAATGGCTCTTAGAGAAAATTCTTAATGACGAGGTGCGCAGGATTGATGGAGCTTAGGGCGACGATACGGTTGCACAAAGGATAGTTGAGAAGTAAATCGCAAAGGTCTAAGCTTTTGAGAACAGTTTGGAGGATCAGTCGCGCTTGGGCCTTCCTCAGTAATCAATCTTGCGCGTCGCTTCACTAACACCTCTCCTTACTCGCCATTAGAGCACGAGTAGCAGGCGAATTTGTTTTCTTAGCAGCTCTGTCTTGAGCCAGTGTAGGCGAGTTGTACACTTAAGTGATCGCAAGAAATGCGTAATTGAACGATGCCAAAATCGTGGAATCAATTACCTCTGGGTTATGAATTTTGTGTTTATTGCTTCAGTGCTAAAAGTTGTGGAACGACCTAATAACAGTAGAAAGGTCGTAGGTACTGAATAGTAATTGATTAAAACAGACTTATGGTCTCTGGGAATACTTCAAGTCTTTTAAATGTTACAAACGTCAGTGACTTATGTACGTTTCGGTGCTATCGCCTGCTTCATCAGAGCCCATACCTCATATTGAAGCATTCATCTCATTGATTGTTTTTGAACCTCACTATAAACATTCAATATACTCTGTGAGAATGTTTGAAAGTTCAGAGTTTCTGTTTCCCTGACACCTGCCACTTTGCTGTTTTTTGTGACTCCACTGGCCCATTGAATTTTGATATGGTCATGTAACAATGGTCATGTTCACTATTAGATCTGAACCAATACACCATAGTAACCTGAAGGTAGGATTTACAAGGAGTCTAACTGATTTCGCGCAATGCACATCAAACGGGAGTAATTCTGCATGTCACTTTGCATGTTTCATTGAGGCTTTCTATTATAGACAGCTCTACCCTCTATTCACACTGACGTCATCCACTCATTCATACCTGGCCAATTTTTAAGTGAGCACTTTCATAAGCGAGTCAAATTCCATGCATCATGTGAATAATGATAAGTCGATGTAGATTCAGAAGGCCAGAACGCCACAGTGAATGAATGATAAAATATCCGTTTTAGGACGGTGTACTATCTCATCGTGGCTAACAGTTTTCAGTTACTACCAACTCCTGCGCAATAAGACAGATTGGCTAATAAAAGTTTTTGCACTAACGTTTTCTATCTAACGGTCAATGATATTAAGAAGAGACATAACTCCACCTCTCAAAAACTCTCTTTGACATCCTACTATTTAAGGACATCCTACTATGTATACTTCTGATAAACATGTATAGCAGTGCATCATCAAAAGGATGGCTTTTGCCCATTAGAAACCTACACACATACTTATCCTGTCAAAGAAGGATTGCTGGAGAGCTCTTGATAAGTTGCTGATGGCACATGAAACGAAGGGCTTTGGGAGAAGCTAAACCTGTTAAGCAAGCAAGGTGCTGACGTTCATTTCAATCATATCCTCTTCGAGCGATGAGATAACTGATGTTTGGTTTCCACATCAACTACACTAAAACATTTGAGCATCAAGATAAGCGCTTGAACGATATTTTCCGGAATAAAGCGACAAACACACTATGAACGCAGAAACCTCTTGATCAAAAGGCGCAATTGTTGGTATTTGCTACACATATTACTCTTCTTGTGAAGTTTTCAATAGTTATATAATACTCATATTTAGTATTATAGAATTAGCCTAAGTAAAGTATTTGTGGATTTAGTGCAATATGATAACACATGGAATACCAGCGAGAATACCTTCCGAGCATGCCCAGTACACTCACTCTTCGAGGTGCCCTGAATTTCACATTGAGTCCTTTGTTTGTCTGACCACACACCGGGCTCACCAAGCTTGCGATCCCACTGAGGTCGAAAGCTTGTCTGAGTGAATTACAATTGGCGCGAAACATGTGTAGTTCGTCTCAAGTCACTGTAAGGCCAGATATTCATTTTAATTCGTCGTTCCACTAGTTTTGACACCACAGCAATGAGCACCAAATTAATCAACCAGAAGTATTTGAAACAGTATGATTATGGTATCATGGAGCTGACTCGAGAGCAAATTCGCTTTGTTACTCATGCGCAAATGGCGTAGAGAAGGAATTCTGGTGAAGCGGTGCAAAAGATTAATGGAGCTGTAGACTTTCGAGCACGACTGATTGTCCAGACTGCCCTCTCCAGCTTTCAACTTCGAAAACCACTTGCTATCCTTTCTGCATCCGTATCATCTCGCCAAGCTCCACTAATCTTGCGCGCGGCTTCACTAGCATTTCCCCTACCCGCCATTAGTGAAAGAATAGCAAGCGAGCTCAGTCCCAATACAACTCTATTTTAGAGCAAATATAGGCAAGTTGTATTCACAAAAAACGCGCAATCGAACGGCATTAAAATCATGTAATTTGATCTACTTTTGCTTGATAAATTTGGTAACATATCGCAGGACCGACTACTTATTAACCTTGGCATAGTTTGGATAGATATATATTTTTTGTTAAGACATTCCGAGGTGTTAGCGATAATATATGTTAGATATTAGCGAAGCAATATGACAATACAATTAGTATTGCAGCATAAATATTACGATAATCGTGATGGCTAACGTTGCGGCTGGTCTTTCTCTTCAAAGCCTTAAATCTCTGATGCCAAACTTATGGAATGACCTAGTAGCATTTCTACAACATTCGGTAAAGCCGAATTCTTTGCACATTAGACGGACTGATCAACTTCAAGCATTTTATTCCTTATCGTTTTTTTTTATTTTTTTAACAAATCCGTCTTTTTGCAAATCTCAAGATGCAACAGTTTCTATAGGTAACATGCGATCAGGGCTTAGGGATGATGACCAGTTAGAGCCTCTCCATTCACAGCATCTCAGCGATGGTGCTCTGACCACGGAGCATTTGAGTCAAGTAAGATTTACCTTGAAATTTCTTCTCATATCGCCCAAGAATTTTTGTTATAGAGCCCTCCTTCGATAAGAGGACAAAGCTCCAACTCCGCAGGTTTCCGAAGAATACGAAACGAAATTGAGGTGAGTGCGGTTTTGGTTTTTGTGGTAATGGTTGATTTTTTTTTTGATCCTCAGCACATCAAGAATTGCTTTTCACTAACTATTTAATTTTTCAACGGCAGGATACAATGTGATTTGTTGGATAATCCTATAATTTCTTCCGCATTTCGACACCTTAGTTGATTTTTAAAATTTATTTGGAAAAACAGTTGATCAACAACATAATCACCACCGCGACCTGATATACAATCGTTTCCTGAGCAGAGACTGGACGCCTTCATGAGGCTGACGATAAAGGAAGTCGGTGAGATCACTTTCGAGTTGGTTGTGATCTCTGAATTTTTCTCGCGCAGATGTTGCTTCTGGACGAGAGATGGTAATCCGATAAAGCAACATCTGCGCTATACGGTGGCTGTGTTACCGTCGTCTTGCCAAGTTCTTGAGAATCTGGCGAGTCGACTTTGGAATGTAAGGTCGAACGTTATTCTTGATAAGAAAGGCGATAATGAGTCATTTCGGGGCCTTCTCTCGCACTGCTGCGGTCAACATCCGGCTTTGTCCTCTGTAAATGTCGGAGTTGATTGATAGCTTGTTGTAGAATAATTTTCAGAACAGCATTCCTTACCTATCTGAGAAAGCAAAAGCATAATCTTTTGAGAGGTCGTTGTACATCAGTGCATTAGTTGTCCATAGAGACATCACTATGCGGTAGCCCATTTCATTTAGATAGCCAAAGATGGTACTGCGGCCGTATGCAAGTGTAACTGGAACTTTCTCCAACATACCACAGCCTTTTGGTAATAAACCGAATTGTTAAAAAAAAGAACTGAACAAAACTATGTACGGAAGAAACTATGGACAATTCAAGACAATCAGAGGAATGCTAAATTACGAGCAAAACCTCCGACCTGATTTGCATGTAATGTTCAAGCCGCAACTAGATCTTCCAGAGCGTGAGCTCACCCTACACCATCAATGCCTTCGCCCTGCCTTTCTCTTAGTCGTGTCCAATTCTATTCTGTTGCTTTCAGTAATCACCCGTCAACAGAAAATCCGAGGAACGCAAGTCGGCATTAAAACTTAACAAGCTGGGACTGCGGGTGAATCACAATTAGGCAGTAATAAAAGTTGACCACTGTTGTTTCAAACACGACTCCAGCTTATGGGGGTTTAAATGCCAGTTTGTGCTCTTTAGGTCAATCCCGCTGACGGCTTGTCACTAGCAGCCACCGATTACTATTAAAACATGCTAAAAGAAGAGCAGAGCAAGCCCCTTATGATGCAGTGCGAACGTGCACTGTTCCACACATATAGCGTTTTCCGAGCTTTCCTCGCATCTGAGCGTTCTATGGGTGTGCTCTGGTGATTTGTGGTTGTTACATGTCATCTCTCAATGTATAGCCAAAAGTCTTGAAGATTTTCACGTATTTTACTAAAATCAAGCCTTTATCTTACAACCTATCTGCAAATAAAGACAAATTTTTATCTCATTGAACTTCAGCTAATTTTGGGTGATCTCTGCAAATTTGTTGTAATTTATGTTATCGTATAGAAGCTAAAAACAAGCAAAAGCAGTCATATACATGGTTTCAAGTGTGCACTTCGACAATTTGAACTACATTTTACACGAATACGCAGTCAGATGTACACATCGTGCATCAATAAGCTCCCAAATTCTTCTTAAACGTTGGTAAACGGCTTCATTGGAAAGGTGTATGTAGTGCTGGCGCCTTAGTGAGCGGTGCTTCCTTGGATAGCCTTGAACGGGGACGAAATGCTTTATTGATGTCACCAATGTTATTTGATGTTCGACGAAACTCTGAGTAGTGAATCGGAACCATTTCTATTATCTCCAAAAATTTTTAGTCTTTTATCATTTAAGCTCTTTTTACTGTTAGACTAGAGAAGCTTTTCTACTGATCTGTTACAGCAAATATGAAATTCACTTCCACACTCACCGAGATTTGAGCTACCGAATAATACTAAAAATCTTGAAAGAATTTTCTGTTAAACGAAATTTACGCCGAGTGTGAAAGTTAATGTTATTTTTGCTGCTACAGCGCAATATAAAGGTATTTTCAAAAAAATACACTCTCATAAATTTTCTAGATATAAGCTATCGAATCACTGCGACTCCTCAAAAAAAAAAAGCAGCAGAAAGGGCATGAATGCCAAAGGGCTGACGATGGTTGAAGATAACAGAAATGTTCTGTAAATCGCGCAGAAAAACTTTCCAATGCTCGGTATACTAATTAAAAGCAGATCACTTTTATATGTTGCTTGTGATTTTGACGGGGTATCACATGTGGATTTGATTTTCGCAATATGGTTGTCCAAGGCGAAAGCACTCAGTACAGTACTATTCTCATCGTATAAAGTTGTGTCAGTATGACGTATAAGCTTGCAACTGGCCTATTGCGATATATAATGATTCGTACGCGATTATACAGTATAGAAAAACGTTTCAGCTTCAGCGCAACGGTACTTGCTAGCGGAAATATCAAGTTTTCTTGTCGATGTGAATTGAAGTAAACCGTACAGTTCCCTGACTTCTATTGTTTACAAATACTATAATGTTGACGATCTATTAGGAGCGTGTGTGACGCACAGTGCCCAGAAATACTCTGCGTTGCACACGTGATCGATGTTTCCATCTCGCGCTCAAGGCTCACCTAGCTTTCCATCCTTTCTGAGCTGGTGAATTTGCCACCACGAGTCATTGTAAAAGTCAGATATGCATTCTGTCCGCGCCAATGAAGCTAAAAAGTGAAAACGCATCTTTCAGGGAATGATCAACGTTAAGAGCTTAACCCTTTCAGCGGCACAATTCGGTCAGACGGCGACAAATGCTTAAGCCGACCCTATTCGCTGAGCAGGAATTTCTCATAGGAGTGTTTGTAATCATTCGAAGGCCCAAATATCTGGCTAAGGCCTTACATAGTTAACTTTTCAATGAAAACTTTATAGCGCTGTAAAATCCATAATAAAAAAATATGTTTTAACGACCACCCTTTTTTTTCTTATCTCGTTTATATTTCGCTGGACGAATGTCCTTCCTTAGAGTGCCAAAACTCATTTTACAGCTCAAGCTTCGCAGAACTTGAAAATGTGTTTGCATTTTGAAAAAGACCCTTTGATTTTTGATTTCTTTGGTTGTTGATTTGCGCTTCATTATGTCACCAAATAATATTTTTCTCTAGACTATTAATCATCATCCGATACCATAATTTTTTTCCCATTCTACCGATGTGCTTATTTACTGGAAATATGGCTTAGCAGAGAAATTAGATCAGTTTCACATTCTCGGCAGGTTGTTTACTAGCTATTCGACAAGGCGACGGCCGTGGCAGGGGCGGAGCGAGGCGGAACGATAGATATATTGTTATTCAGTTGAGAATTTTTTCCTCCGCTTCGAAAGAAACTTTTAATAGATAGGCCGACTAAGATACTAATAAAGTTTCTCTACATATTGATATAATTTTCGACTTCCAGCGAACTATAACGAGTCGCAAAAATGAAGGCCAAAGGCGAGTGTGGAACAAAATTTTTTTTCGGGATACTACAACGTTATAAAAGGAGTTTTGAAAAATCAGCAACGTGATTTTATAGTCAGAGAGTTAAGCTTACGAATGATTGCTAGTACTTCTATGGGAAATTCCTGCTCAGCGAATGAAATCGGCTTGAAATTTGCCGCCGTCTAGCCGAATTGTACCCTTTTAGCTTTATCGGCCTAATAAATCGGCAGTGTGCTTTCTGCCACAGCAGCTTTAGCTTCTGGAAATAAACGGATTGTTGGAGAAATGCCTATTTGGTTTGCTATCAAAAGGATTATCCGGGCGCGATACAAATGATTTTCGCACTAATCTCTTTGCTTTTTCCAAAAAATTCTAAGAAGAGAAATAATAAACCTATCGAGTCTTCTGCAGTACTCTTAAAAGCAATTCTCAAATGAGCTCTCATAAATTTTTTTAGGTGGATCGAAACAGCGCCAACAACGTGGTGCACATTGAGATGAACACTATGAACGGGAAATCAAATCATCTATCCACGCTACGATTATCGTGATTTGTATGATTCTGACCTATCACCGCACTTTATGTAAATGTCTGTTTTTCCTGCAATTTTTCAATCTCACTTGATTTTTTCTCTCCTGCAATTTTTTTGTTGCGAATAACGTGATAAACATTATCAGTTTTTTGTTTTTTGATGAGTTAAATTGAGGCTTTCAAAGATCTTCACTATCATGACTAACTTTTCGACAGTTTCCCCTTCATCGAAGCCACGTTGACTGGAACCGAGTGTTCACAATAGTTGTTCAGCTTGCCATATTCAACTTCGTAGTTGCTGCGTCGAGATGAATCGAGTAGTGCACCACCGTGCGAATAAAGTATCACCGACGTTTTATACAGGTCTATAGCTAACCTAAGGTATCTTGCACCATTCAGTAGTACTTCAGGATGCAGAACGACTCTTGAGCGATTGTTAAACCGGTTGCAGCTGATCGATCGCGCAACGCGATTAATAAGCAACGCACGATTTTCCTTGTTCAACTAGGGCTTTTTTCAGTTTTGAGTAAAAAAACTCTGAGTTTGATGTAACTCTGAAGCTTCATGATTTCCTTTGCACACTCATTTGCTTTAGAACCAATAGAACTCTGAACCTGTTTCTAAATTCTATAGGTGAAACGTGATCCTCCTTTCGCTTTTACAGCGTTGTTTGGAAACTCTTTTGGAAACGAAACCGAATTTTAGAATCATGAAAACTTATGCTATCAAATGACTACTAAAAGTCTTTCGAAAAATTTTTTAACAAATCTAGCTGTGCAAAAATTTGCTCCGAGTGTGAAACGTATTTTGTTCGCTTTACGACGCTTTGAGAAGGTCTTTCAATAGCCAAATGCAGCTTCGTAATCACCGCGATTTAGGCTTTTAATATATTACTGAAACCTAGAAGAAATGCTCCACCCAGCGAAAAAGATTCTCACATAATCGTCCACCTGGAGAGTTACACGCGATCACGAAGAAGTTAACCGATGTAATTTGTTGCTCAGGTCACAATCTATCCTGCACTACAGTCACATTACTAGTAGCTGATATTTAGAAAAGCAAGCCCTCAATTTCGACTTTCATTGGATATCGTTGAGGGCGATCAATTTTTGCCCCTCAAATATGAGCTGACACGAGCTTTTTATAAGTCATTATATTACATAGTAAATATCTTCTGCTTGCACTTAGTCGCCTTTCAGTAATCACCTGACCTGTATCACCTGCCGTTCCGTTGATCGTCGAGTGACTCGAGCTGGTACCAGCAACACATCCACTTTTCCCTATCGCGTGCAAGAGTAGTCCAGTGGGTCCTCCTCGCTCTAGGGATTCGCTGAGCATCATTCCTTTCTTCTATCGCTTTCGCGAAGAAAGCGGACCAACGGGTCAGTGGTCTTTCTGTAGAGCGCTTGATGTCCCGAGGAATCCAGCCGGTAACGGCTCTCGTCCTTCGGTTGTCGTTGAAGAGCATCACGTGTCCGGCCCATCTTATTTTCGATATCTAAGCGTGTAGAACGGCGTCTCTGATCTTCAGTCGTTGACGTAAGTCGGAACCTTGGAACGTTTCCCTCATTTGCGAGATTCGGGATACTCGTATCATCGACCTTTCGACCACGCGTTCAATAGCGCCAACTGATCCTTCATCCTGCTTACGTAGCGGCCAGGTTTCTGCTGCATACGTAGGGCAGATAATCGTCGAGTCGAAAAGGTGGGCACGGAGTCGGATGTTCTTTGTCCTCTTCACTACATCTTTGATGCTCTTTAACGTTCCCCAAGCCGCTCGTTTCCTCGTGCTCAATTCTGAAATTAAGTCGTTCTTCATGTTGATTTCACGACCTAGATAGACGTAACTGGAGCGTTCGGAGATTGTCACTCCGTTGAGCGTGAATAGGGCTTTCAAAACCCATCCGTTCCTCATGAACATCGTTTTCGTTAGATTTAGTTGATGACCAATCTTTACACAGGCGTCATCGAAATCGGTCAACATTCGTTCCGCTTTGCTGATGTTTGGTATTATGAGGATGATATCATCTGCGAAGCGAAAGTGGTTTAATTGTCGACTTCACTCCTATATCGTCCCATTCTAGTGTTCGCATGACGTTTTAGAGGGTGGTAGTATATAATTTTATGAGATTTTATCGCCTTGTCGAACCCCCTCTCCTCATGTCGATTGTGATATTGTTGTGAAATGAAGATGTTTTGGTCGTGAAATTTTTATAAATCTCACGAAAGTTCATTATGCACCGCGTGGGGACACCCTGGTTATCCAGAGCTTCTATAACCGCTTTTATTTCCACTGAATCAAAGGCTTTCTTCAGATCGATGAGAGTGAGACAGAGTGGTTGTTTGTACACTCGTGAAACTTCAATGAGTTTTGTAATCGTGTAGATGTGATCTATGGTACTAAATCCTTTTCGGAACTTTGCTCGTTCCCATGGCTGTCCTTCGTCCAGTGTTCTGTCAATCCTGTTTAGAATGAGTCGAGTAAAGAGTTTATAGACAACGGAAAGCAAGCAGATTGGACGATAATTACCTATGTCGTGAAGGTCTCCCTTTTTGAACAACAATACGGTCTTGCTGGTTTTCCATCGAATAGGGACCTTGCATTCTGACAGGTAGCGAGTGAAGAGCCGAGCCAGGGTGTTGATGAGAACTGGTGGCAGGTTCTTCAGGTGTTTTGGTCTAATCCTGTCTGGACCGGGTGTTGTTCTGTTTTTCACCGACGATATAGCATGTCGGATTTCGGAAGGAGGACCGGTGGAACGACATATTCGTCCTCTTTCAATTTATATGACGGTAAGAGGACATGGCTAGCGAAGAGATCCGAGTAGTATTGGTGGATGATTCTCCAAAGCCCTTCTCGAAGCTGTAAGTGTTCCGTCAGGGTGTCGGAGTGCAATCATCTTGGTCTTACAGTTCGCGAAGCCTCGCTGGGCTTTGCGAATGCTCTTCCCAGCTTTTGTAGCTTTTGCCATAACTGCTGCTCTTCTCTCTTTGAGGTCTTCTTTTATTGCTTCTATGCATCGTTTCGCAAGTTCGGACGTAAGGTTTCGGTTGCCTGCAGCTCGTGCAATTCCACGTTGACGTATCAGCTCGAGTGTCTGCGGAGACAAGCGTCTCTTCGTGACCTTAAGACTCTCGGCTTTTATAGCGCTTACGTGAAGATTTTTCAACGAGTCGAACGTATTCTTTGGCGATGTTGTCGACAACGGTATCTTCCCATGAGCCGACTAATGTTTTGAATACATCGCAGTTTATGGTAGTTCTGGGACGTCGTTGTTTGAATTTAACGGTTTTCTCTCCTCGCCGCGAAAAACGGAACGTTGCGCGAAGGAGGCAATGGTCTGATGCCGTGTAGAACTTAGGAACAACAGCGACATCGGTCAGACAAATCCTTCGATTTACTAAGATGTCTATTTTGTATGGTACTCTCCATTAGGAGATTCCCACGTCCATCGCTGAGAATGAGGCTGTTGGAATTGTGAGTTACCATGGATGGTATGAATCGTCATGATAAACTCAGATGGCCTCTGACCCTTTTCACTCCATTCTGATCCGTGGGTCCCAATGTGACGTTCTTCAGACGTTCTTATAGGTCCAATTTTTGCATTAAAATTTCTGACAATGACTTAAAAGAATGTATGGTCTTCTTTAAAGAATTTTTCGAGGTCCATACAGAACGCTTCGACTTCGTCTTCGTCAACTTGATGTTGGTGCGTAAGCAACGAAGATGGTCAAAGCCGGCATAGAATCATATCGTTTCAACCGTAATCGTCCGATACTCATTGTTAGTTGTTCGAACGAATCGATGCGCACGATCAAATCTGATTTGACGAGGACGTCAACGCCGCCGACACCTCTGCTATCGCGTGTTCCAAGGAACAGTTCTTTTCCGGTGTCACAAACGGTGTGAATAGGATGGCGTCTTCTCGTCTCAGCCAGGATGACGTCGAACCTTATCCTTCTTACTTGAATCAGTAGATCTTCTTCAGCGGATTCGTGAGCAAGGGTTCTTGCATTGTAGGTGCAGACAGTCATCCGTTTCAGTCATCCGTGATCGCCATCTATGCTTACTTGATTTTGCTCGTTATTTCCACTATGTCAAGCAAGAAAAGGCTTGAGGAAGTCACAATAACTCTATATTTTCATACTTTCTAGATCTCGCTTCACACTGATGTAGATGTACATGAAGCTCTAGTTGGCAGTCTTGGCAGCCTAGTTTGGTCCTGAGATTTTAGCAGCCTCTCCGCCACGGACCTCCCTATTCAAGGGATCCCTCCCGGTTATATGAAAATGGAGAAAACTTATCTTGATTAGCTGACGCGAGGTTGGTTAAAACAGTTGTAGAAATTCGGCTGACGTTTCGGCGACCCGCCTTCTTCAGAGCCTGGACGTATATAGTATCTTTTTTTTTTTTAGTCTCTTTTTTTTGTTCCTTGACCATCTACGTTGAGCGAAACCTAACAACTCGCACGTAATGGAGTCATTTGATGTTAGCTCACTCTATACAAACGTATCAAATGACTCTGCAATGCAAGCCATTTTCGAACTTTTAACTGAAAATGAACAAAAAGTAAACATGTATGGCTTCACAATTCAACAACTAATGACCCTCCTAAAACAATGTCTTAGTTGTTCAATCTTTCGGTGGTCGGGAAAATACTTTACACAACTCAGGGGGTTAGCCATGGGTCAACGCTTAGCACCTAGTCTTGCCATCGCTTTTATGTATAAGGTGGAAGCTCCAATTCTCGTTCACCGCCCATTGCTCTACTGCCGATATATAGATGACTGTTTCATTGTCTGTTCCACACAAGAGGAAATGGACAAATGTTTTGAAGTGTTGAACGGACAGTCAGAGCATATCAGATTTACGCGAGAAAGTCCAAACGGGGGCTGGCTTCCATTCCTAAATACCCAAGTAAAGCTTTTGGATGGTGGCTATAGTACAAAGTGGTATCGAAAACCAAGTAACAAGAACATTTTGGTCAATTACCTCTCCTCTCATCCTTCACACATGAAAAAATCGCTAATTAAAAACATGTTTCGAACAGCTAAAAGTGTGTGCACAGGAGAGGAGGAAAGGAAAGAATCATTAGACTTGGCACGAAAGATCGCCATTTCCAACGGCTACAAAACATTTGCCACTAGGGAATATTCAAAAAGTGGAATTAGGTCACAAAAGAACAATACTCCGCACCTAAATAGAGTCCCCTTCAAATTACCATTTATATCAAACGATATTAGTAGCGCGGTTAAAAGGTGCCTAAAAAGATGCGGTCTTGAAAATTCCGTGGTAATTATCGAAACCCCACTTCCCACCCTACGCCATCAGCTGATCCGCAATAGACTCTATGATCGATTGTGCAACACCAACAACTGTATGATCTGCCCCAACGGAAAAGAGGGAGATTGTATGAGATCGGGCACAATTTATTTGCTAACATGTAAAACATGCGGGGAAGAATATATAGGCGAAACGGGAAGACCACTTTTCATCCGCATAAAAGAACATCTAGACAGTAAATCTAAAATAGATAAAACCAAACCTTTAGGTTTACATAGGGCACAAAAACACAACAACAAGGATTTTGATGTGACTGTCACAATCCTGGCGCAGGAATCAAAAACGTCCACGCGCAAGACTCTTGAGGCATTTTGGATAAACGCCCAAAACCCCGAAATGAATCGGAAGGACGAGTGCGTCACCATCACGCGAGATCTCGCGCCCTTTCTTCGTTTGATCTTCTAACGTGACCTAGGCAGCATATAAATAAGACCATCCGATCATTCAAATAGACTAATACTATATACGTCCAGGCTCTGAAGAAGGCGGGTCGCCGAAACGTCAGCCGAATTTCTACAACTGTTTTACCAACCTCGCGTCAGCTAATCAAGATAAGTTTTCTCCATTTTCATATATCAATTGATTATGCCGAGGTTTATAGAAAGTCGAACTTTTGAATTGTTGCCCTCCCGGTTAGTCGCGAGGGCACGTGGCGCGTGTCCAGGTGATGGAAAGAAACAAGCGCGAACTAAAAAAGACCGTGTGCTTCCCAGAGAAGCAGGTGGATTCAGGCAATGAGCTCCGTGCTTCTGCAGCGCCGACTTGACAAAACCCTGCTTCTACGAGTCAAGTCGGCCAAAAGCCCGCAATCAATCGACTGGGAAGTACATGGGAGGCGGTTAGAAGTCGCCTCCAACAAATAAGCTCCTCACGCTCCTCCGGGAAAGACTGGCAAGCTACTCGTGAGTACCCAGCCCCCACGTTTAGAGCCTGGCAAGCTACGCGTTGGGTATCGAAATGCCAAGAACAGTCACAAATATGGGCCTCATTCCCCTGACCCCGAAAGAGCCCTTGATACGGCAGCGCCTTTCAGTAATAAAAGGAAAAATCGCCATTTATTGTTCTTCATTAACCCACTGTGGAACGAGGCATTTAGTAAACGTTGTTTACGTCCGCCGTAGATAAAAATTGTTTTTTTTTTGTATTGTTTGGTTGTATTTTGTTTGTTAATGGTTGATGTTGTCTTCATTTTTGCTTTTATTTATGATCTTCGTATAATTGATAATTATTGAGGTTCAAAAATACTTAGCAACAAATGTAAGCATGGGTCGCTATATGGCGCATGTAACCACGGGATGACAAATTTGCTTGCGTCACTTGCTGCTGCGTGCTGTCCGAAATGGGTTCATTATTGTAGAGGTCGTCTAATCTACTGAGACCTCTATAAGAACTTCTGGTGTCCTATCAGTGTACCCAATCTCTTTTTACAGTAAAAAATCTGGTATCATATCAGTTTGTCGGCACCGAAAGAGTAGAAGGCTTCGTTATCCGAGCTGCCGTGTCGAATTTGAGGCGTAGTGCATCGTAGAGTGTCTCATAACACGTTTGAGGATTGTCAGTAAATGATTAATTGGATATCTGGGTCTTAACATTGACACGGTAGATGACGGCCTGTTGATGTGCCAATCAATGCCGATATTCTCCCACACAATTCCGGTAGCATTTCGCCGACAGCGGAAAGATAGAAGGCTGGATGAATCTGGGACGCGGGATCGAGCTAAGGGCCACTTGAATGTCGCAGTAGAACTCCAACCTCTAAACCTTATGCAACTCGTGTCACAAGGTAGCATAGTAATTATTGAAATGTAGTAACATAGAAAGATGTGATAACCAAGAGGTAAAAGTTCTGAGGCTTTCCCTTCATGAAAAAAGGCGATTGACATCCCATCATTTTCTGCCGCACGTGATACAGCTGGTTCGGCAGTGCACCAGGTATGACTGGTGTTGGTGACTCGTTCATATCGGCGAAATTTGTCATCTTTTATCAAATATCGTCACCAAATTGAGATGACATTTTCACAAGGGAGTGCGGCACCCTATTGACGATAATGAAACATTGGCTGATATCGGCACACTCCAGAAACTGCTTAAGTTGACGCAGCTGCGGAGGTCTCCAACTGATTGCAACTAGTCGCTTACTTGAGCTATAACTGATTGTAAACTGATCGCCATCTATGCTTACTTGATTTTGCTCGTTATTTCCACTATGTCAAGCAAGAAAAGGCTTGAGGAAGTCACAATAACTCTATTATTTTCATTACTTTCTAGATCTCGCTTCACACTGATGTAGATGTACATGAAAGCTTTGTACACATCCGTTGTTTGATCGAGCACGGCCGGTGACCGATGTAGTAAACAGCTCTTATAAACAGATATCGATTAGCAGCAGCAAGGATCCTCATCTCCTCCAGGGTCCATCAGCAATCATATGTGCTCTTACGGGTAGATACTGAGTAACCCTATTGGCCCTCTTTCGTCTAGCCTCGAATGAGAACAAATATCCTCTCTTGTTGTGTTATTTTCGAAACGCTCCTGACTTCTTCTAGAGAATGAAGTCTAATTAATGCAACTCACATTCCATTGGTGCCGTTCCCGAAATTGTCAATATTAATGGCATTCTTATCAGTTTGTGTACACAGTTTTCTATAAACAAGCTGATGATTCTTTATCGGCAATTCTTGGCTTGCGATTCATTACGTTTTTCGGCTTTTTTTATTCACATTTCATACCGAACTCATGACAGTGTTACACTACTTCTACCACATCCTTTTTCGTCTTCTTTGACGGTTCTCGGTAGATTGACGATGTTATTTGAATCCAACTATTTTTAGAATTTTGACGATAATCTTGCTTCGAAAATCGATCGAATTTCCAGTACATAGAGTGATGTCCAATGTGGTGTCTCTCATGGCTGGTCACTGTACCAGCACTTGTGGTACCGATTCGCTTCCTCGCATACATCATCCCTATCTAAACAATTCACTTGAGACTAGGACAGCTCCTTGAAGGTTTCGTCTTTATGAAAGTCGTAGAGTGCTGGTGAAGTCATTTCTCTCTGCAATCTCAAAAGGGTAACCGGAGTTAGAGCTTGCCCACGTGACTGCGGGCATGTGTTGGAAGACGTGGTCGAGTCAGCACCCTGTTTTCTGATAGCCTTTCTCAGTAGCCACTCGGATTTTAATTTTAATTTATACAGAACTTTTACACAACCAACAGTCATCAATCATCAGTCATCAGCGGACAATCATTACCATCAGCAATAGTCCTGCATACAAAGGTATCGCTTAGTGTGATTATTCACTTAGGCGGTGCCCGTCGAAGAAGATTCTATTCGGTCAACAACAAAGACGAAAAACTGCCTGTAGTCTCCTCGAATCATCGACTCTGAGGAAGATGAAACGTACTGAAGCGTCAGTCGAATAAAATTTTCATACTAACGTCGTACTGCACGCCCAAATAACAAAGAAAATGTGGTCTAAAGGACTATCATTGCTGAGATTTCTCTGCTAATTTAGTTTGAAATTCCTTCATAAACTTTCGTAATCCTTCATGAAGAGGGGCAAATAGAAACGTCATCACCGTGCGAACTGTCAAAACGGTTTTATAACAGTAAAATTGTAAACCGTTTGTTCAGTGGTCCCTGATCTAGTTTAGTACATTATTTGCCTGCTTTCCTTGTTGACACCTTTCAAGGACTAGCTCCATGTCACTGATCCGACGATCGCCGAGCGATAACTGTGTTCTGGGCCTAGTGATAGCGGCTTCGCTTCAAGTGTCTTAGGAATGACGCCAGGAGCCGCAAAGATTGACCTCGATCGCCATCTTTGCATCTTTTCTACCTCGCTGGATTTTGGGGCATCCTTAGGATAATCGATTGCAAGCAAATGCATTCTACATATCTTTCGAGGTTCAAAGCGATATACTGACGAACGAACAAAATTTATTACAATTGATTGCCATGATTTCCTGAGAACCCACATATAATGTACTTTGTTGCTTATCTGAATCCCTCTGCTCAACTCACTTTTTCTATGAGCTCTGAGTTAATGTAGCTTGTATGATTTCATGTTGTTCGACGATCACTGATGTCACCATTTCGTTTCGAAATGTCATTTTCTTTTCAGCTCGCTGCCGTAGCTTCGTGAATTCACGCTTTTTACGGGACGGTGTTCTGTTATTCTCAGGAAAAACTATATCGAATTTTAATCGGATATCTCAGATTCTCGATAAACTCAAACTCTATGCGCGCAAAAATGCCTGGAAACTTGATTTGAAACAAGTCGGAATTGGTAGCTCTGCTTTCCACGGTCACAAGGCACACGTCCACTTCTTTATTTGCAGCAAGTCGAACAATATTGGTTCCCTGTTCATTTCCTCTAGATATTTCGATTTTTTGAAGCTCTTGTTCTTTAATTTTTTTTTCTTGTGCTCCTGTCACGATGTTTAGACATTCATGCTAGCGTTTATTATCAATATAGTCTACCATCATGGTTCGGTGCTCAGGTTGTTGTGTAACACTTCGTCCACTGTTGTGCTTTCGCTCATAAGCATCAGCGTCATCGTAGCATTTACTTTAAAATTCATGTAATTAAATAGTTATCACTGCAGTAAGTGCAACACTTCAAGAGAGAGCTTGAATAACATTTAATTGAGAAGAAGCTTTTGCGACTCTTTCTAAAACCTTGTGCAAGGATTCGTGACCTAAAGAGAGGCTTGCTCCTTGACAGAGCATTTGAGGGAGAAATGAGGATAAATCCTCGAATACCCTCTCGATAAATTGCATTCTAATGTTACGCTATGCTGTAAAGGGTGAGAACAAAGAAGCAGGTGCCTATCCGCAGTGGCGAAGTTTACAAAAGATGACGGCTTTGAGTGATCGGGTTTCTGTAATCATCGTGATTATTACTCAGATAATGATCTTACAGGCTAGACTAGTCGGCTTCACTTTATGCCGTTTGATGTGCTTTATTCTCGGTAGAGAGCTGATTACATGACGTAGTGTTTAGCCTCCATAGACAACTCCAAGTACCATTCAGGCATTCTGACAGCATATTTTAAGCCTTTCATGAGGTCTGTTATGAGCACTTATACAGTGCCATAAACGTGTTTCGGTCTTTCATCCTCACCACTTGCACAGTGTCCCTCGTCTGTGCCAATACCTCTCGAGGATCTCGTAAATAGGGCAAGACTTTCTTTTGTTGGAATCTCTAAAGGTACATCAAAGACATCTCTTTTAACCGACCCGAGGTTGATAGTTAAATTAGCTTGTCTTGAGGACACCCAAGGATTTATTTTCATTTTCTACTAGGGACCTCGCGTCGGTTAGGGCAGATAAGTCTTTGATATCTATATAGTTTGACTTTGATGACAACCTAAATAGAGTGCTGATATTTCGAATTTTCTGAAGCTACATTTGTGCTTGTCCAAGTTAACACCACTCTTTAGCTCCTAATTCGTTGCCGAGATCACAGTCATTCCTAAGGCTGGCTCACTATAATTTCAAGAATTTCAATAAACCGCGAAAAACTTTTTCCCCTTAGTGACTGATGTGTTTAAATTTCTATCACATTTTTTTGGTACGCAGTGGGTAACTAATAATGTTACACTCTAATTTTTTTGTCTCGCCAACTTTTCTTATTCCTGATTTGGGGAAGTTTCCAAATTATAGCTCATTAACCTGCCATTGTAATGATAGTTTGCTCTTCTAATGCACTAATCCGCCTTTTTGTGAACAATGATTGTGTGAGGCCTCTTTAGCACATTGCCATTACATGAATAGAAGAATCAACAGCACTAAATTTCTCATACTCTTGTTTTTCTGTAAGAGGTTTTGCTTATATCTGAATTTTATCGCTTTGCTCTATTTTCAGTCTGATGGAACCGCTCATCGAGATCAGCTCCACGTTAGGGCTGACAGCTCGTTTTCTACCGTTAGGGGCTACGCTAACCTCTCTGCTTGTTCAGGACCGTGATGGAAAGCCGGTCGACGTCGTTCTAGGCTTTGATAACTACAAAGGTTCAAATTTTTTCGTTAGAAGAGAACAGTTTATGTCCATCTTCCCCTACATCTACATCCCTGACCGAATTTCGAATCTTCTTTGAAGTTAACTGAGCTCAAAAGTCATCGGAAGTGACTCTTGATCGAGAACATTGCCTTCCATAATAACTAAATCTGACTAAGCATCTTCAATTTATTTTGTTTCGAATTTTATAAAAGTGTATATTTTTTGAGGTTTACAAAAATCTATCAGAGTCTGGCCAAAAATCGATCCTTGTGTTAGCGAATATTTCCGGAAGCAATGTTTTCGGGGAAACTTCACACACAGCTCTACATGCTTATCGAATTAAGCAGTCGTTCTAATGAAAAAGAAAGCTTTGGAAAGATTTATCTGTGTGAGAGCAATTTGCTGTTATGATGTGAGAAACGCCTTAATCGATTGCAGTAAGCGGCCAAGGACATATATAAAAGTTGGATAATGATGTTCTTAGTCAGGAGTATCTCTCCCAAAAGCATGAAAACTACGCTTCATAACTTTTGCATATTTGCAGAGCAAATTTACAAATATTGAGTGAATAATGAGCTAGTGGTCTGTTTTCTATAAATAAGTCAACGATTTGAAAGTCTATTCGGAGGAAAACTTAGTCAATTCTAGTAGAACTTGTGATATTGGTAATATCAAATGTCAAATATCTTATCTTTATCAGCTGGACTATTCTGCAATCTGGTGTAGGGTGTATATCTAAATCTGAACTCCACCCCTAGTAATCCACTATATCGACTTTTTTGCTCTCTATAATAAATTTGTCCGACTAGAAAATTCAGCAAGTGACTTATGCTGTTAGTTTGTCTAAGCTGAGAAGTGCTGTAGACCTCGGTGGAATTGAATAACTACAGAAAGAATCTTAAAGACTTAATACAACTATTGATAATTCGTACAATTCAGCAAAATTTCAATTCAAGATTATCTGGTCTGTAAGGAGAAGTTTTCGATGTCAGATATTTTGATAGGTGGCTGGTCAGAAATTGTTTCCCAAATGCGATGTCAAAAAATAAGTTTAATCGAAATCTGCCAGGGCATTCCTGCCTTCTGTAACATTTGTATCGCTGTCAAAATGGCATGTGACACAAATTTTACAGTAGATTGGGACTTTGATGTGCCTGAAATTTCAGAGCGTTGAATCAAGCACCTGGTTAATAATGCAATTATGTAAAAAAAAAGACTCATCAATCCCACGCTATCGAAATTCCTTAACCTTCCCTATAACAAATATTCTGTTTTTTAATCTGAAAACTCAGTTTTTTTATGATATAATGCTAGATAGGCAATCAGCTGAGCTCATTTTAATTGAATCGGACAAATAAATCAAAGATACTGTAACGGCTTGTTAATATGCTGTTGACGTGAGCGCATTGCAGTCAACACTAGTTCGTTTCATTTTACAATAGCTTGGTTTTTTCCAGATTTCTCTAAAGACTTGTAAAAGTTTGAGTGCTAAGTTCAAAAGGTGGGTAAGAGTTAACGCTCTGTTTGGTGGAGCTGTAAAGTCTCGTTCCAGACTATCTCAATGACACGATGTACATGGGTCGAACAGTTGGTCGAGTTTGTAACCGTATCCGACACGGGCGATTCACGTTCGACAACAAACAGTTTGAACTTCCCATCAACTCTCCACCACATCACTTACACAGCGGACCATCAGGAATTGCTTTGGTACGGCATAAAAAGCGAGTTTTTTGTAAATAGAAACTAATCAGTAAAACGCAATGCCACGGTATTTATCTCGTTCTCTTTTGATATAAATGTAGATCAATTATCAAACTAAATATTCCAAAATTATGATTTAATGGGGCGTTCGTAATTCAAAGATCGACTTTCTCAAGTGTCAATTTCTTTCTTTCCATTAGGTTTTTTTTCTTGATTTTCGCCAATTTCATGCAATTTTATTCCTTTGCTTTATTTTGTCAACTTTCCTCGCATTAGAATAGTGAAATGTGTTTCTTCATGCCTTCTTATGCGAATGAATACGTCAAGCAAGCTCGCACGAGTCCTCTACATTTTGATTATACTCAATATAAAATTTTATTTCATAATGCTCACTCCCTGCTAGGATACCACAGCACCACTGAACTTCAAAAGCCAATTTTTATTTTTGGCTGCAGTGTGAACTAAGTTGAAAAAAAAATTTGTGTGCTTGCAGAAAGATTGGAACGTCGTTCAACAAACGCCCACATCAGTCTCGTTCAGAATGTGCGTGAGCGAAAGTGAAGACGGCTTCCCAGGAGATGCGAAAATTGACGTAGGTGTTTCTTCTGCAGAATGAGAACTTGCTTATAGGAGAAGTTCAAGTGGAAAAGGTGAAAAACACTTGAACTCATTCGGCAAACGTTCTTCAAACATCTTTGTCTTCTCTAGGGCCAATTGATCTGTGTCGTCATCGAAGTGTCATCACGAGTCGCATCGAGTGGAATATTCCTCGAGTGGAGCTCGCATAAAAGATATCCGCTAAGTGAGGTTACTTAATTAGCGCGGTGCTCCACTCTATCGGGTCCGACTCTGTGCGATAAACGGTCGGGGAGACCACAAAGAAGAGCGACTGCAGACTATCGACTCTGATAAATCGGCCCTGAAGAAGAGAATGGATCGAAGCTTTGGCCGAATAAAGGTTTCTCAACAACCACGTGTTAATTGAACAATATAAACAAAGATATCGATTAATCATGCTGATGTTAAGTGAGAACCAGCTTAATAAACCCTTAGGAGACAACATCGGTTTATTTTCGACACCTCTGCATCTGGCGTATGTTAAACCTGGTTGAGAACATTTATTTATTACAATGTTCAAGTCATGCCATCATACATCCATAAATGTGCGATTATAAAATAGCTTTTTTTTCAAAAATTTGCTTTCTGAATTCATTTTATTTGACCACTTGTTGCGGTGCTATGATGCTACTGTAAGCCCAATAATGTAGAGTGGTGTGCAAAAGCGTTTGCTTCAGCTGGAATTCGAGCCCAGATTTCACTCTTTCCGGGATCGCGCTGAACCTTTGCACTACAGAAGCCCGTTTTGACACCACTCTTTCTACGCTTTCTGATTTTATGTTGGTGGCTTATTTAAGAAGGAGTCTGTATCTCTACTGATCCCCTCTGATGACGACTAACAGAATAATAAGATTGATTGACGTTGTCATTCAATCCATTAGTTCAGGTTACATACACAGTGAACGATCGCAATCAGCTGCTCATTGAACACGGAGCGCATTGTACAAAGGCCGGTGTTCTGAGCCTCACAAATCACTCCTACTGGAATCTGGACGGAAGTGTATGTTTGTGACTAAACGATTTGATTAAATGGTGTATATTCAATGAGCTAGCAGTTTTGCATCAGCGGAATATATCGCTTGACACTTTCGATTAACCGAGGGTTTCCCGTCTCATTATGTGTCTTATTTTGCATGGAAATTTATTCTGTAACGGTAAATTAGAGCAAAATCGCTCGCAAATTATACCTTACTGTGAATCTTAACAAATCTGTGTTACTATATCAAAAGATCGACTGTTTTTGAAACCCCCAAAAAAAACATTCAATATAATTCCAAAAAAGAATGATTTAAGCTCAAAAAAAGGGGTTGGTACGCCCAGGGTCATACACCGGTGTTTCGGAGGTTCGTCCTCCTCATCAGTGACCCCCGTCCCACATTCAGCCCTGCACTGAAGCAAGGAGGGAGGCGTTATGTGGTGATGGCACAGTGTACTATGACACTGTACCATCACCACCTCTCAGTCGATAGATTTTTGCTGTTAAATCAAAACTATATCAAAAGATCGACTGTTTTTTGGAATTATATTGAATGTTTTTTTCGAGGTTTCAAAAACAGTCGATCTTTTGATTTAGTTTTGTTCAGTGGTAGTTCACTCGCTGCTACCAGTTTCTCAGCACCACCCACTATTATTGGAAAATAAATGCAAATGAACTGAAATATTGCTGAGGTTGAAGTAGTCAGATCATGATCTAACCCTTCAAATAAACCAAATATTTCTTTGCTGAAGACAACTCGTCCATAAATCAACCGGCCGCAAACCAACACTACTTGCGCGCGAATTCCTCGCGTTCTACATACATGCAGGTCTTCAAACATTTCACAAAAACGTTCGTTTGCTGCTCGAAGAGACATCTTCCATATGGATGCCGTTGAATGCTCATCTAGTCGTTTTTCCTTTAGTTATGAGGCAACGGTACGAGAGTTTCGGACCAGAACGTTCTCATTTGAAGTAAACTGTCCCAGAGAAGACAAATCTGATACCAGCTGATACAGTGTCATAGTACACTGTGCCATCACCACATACGCCTCCCTCCTTGCTTCAGTGCAGGCTGAATGTGGGGCGGGGTCACTGATGAGGAGGACGAACCTCCGAAACACCGGTGTATGACCCTGGGCGTACCAACCCCTTTTTTTGAGCTTAAATCATTCTTTTTTGAAATCTGTGTTACTATTAGAGTCAATTTTCAAGTAAAACCAGTTGACATATAGAATTTATTTCATATTCTTTTTCGACAGGCGTTTGATCCACAGACAAGATCCATTTTCCCTTATGATCTCACAGAGTGCATTACATACACTAAAAATTTAGGTTGATCAGAAAAAGGGTGTTTTCCAGTTTTTATTTTCAAATATTATATATATATATATATATATATATATATATATATATATGATAGCTCGTAGTACGCCTTTTAAATAATAATTTTTATCCTATATGATCTGCTTTCTTGTGCTGTATCAGTTCCAGCAGCTCTTTCGCTTAGCTGTTGTTTTGAATTTGTCATCCGAGAAAGCCTAAGAATCCTGTGATGGTTTCTGAAACACTGTTGTATCCCTGTTGGAACGTTTCCATCTCTTCAACCGAGGCAGCAGCCGATCTTTGTAAACCTCCAGTAGCTTTTCCACTGAATTATGCCACCAATCATCGGACCCTGCCAGTGATGACAGACTCCGTTACGTCGTTATGGAGTCGAACCACAGGCTACGTGTGCATTTCTTTACTTAGACAAGGTAAGAAAAGTTGGTGGTGCACTGTATTGATGGCAAAAAAGACCATTGAACTTTATACACTTTTGTCAATGAAGTTGAAGTTCAGTCATCCTGTTATTCAAATTTTTGGGTTCCAAAAAGTCCTAGTCTTTCAATAGCTGCCTTGTTATAGAAGAATTTAACGTATAAACAGATGCCAAGTGCATACAAAATTGTAGTATTCAACGGCAGTCTTCCTACAGCTCCTCTACTTATGCGGAGCCCAAAAGGCGACGTTTTCTTATTTTCCATTTCCATTCAAGCATTTCTAAGCTGCTGTATTATCCACGTCTTGTAATTCCACGAACTGTCGAAACGCTAACATTCGTATGCTTGCTTTAAATTTCTCAAGTAACGTAACGATGACCATTCAAACTTTTACAACTCGTGATATTGTTATATTTAACGAAATTTCCGGTCACTTTTTGTATCTTCTCACAATATCCATCGCATGAATATTGATAGCAAAAGAAAACAGCAAGATATGCACGCCAAAATCTATACCTCAAGGTAATATAGTCAGTCAAACAATGGGAAATCAATAACCATACCTGAAATCAAGCGTCTGTTTTTGAAGAGAGCTTCAATGGAATTTATCTGAACTTTTCTTGTTTTATCAGAAAATTTCCACTTTTGTTATAAACAGCCTAAGAAGCATTTCAGTTTAGCAATCAGTGAAAAATCACTTTCTTAAAGTTGGAGCCGACGCCTACCTTCCTACTGACCAAGGCGACCTGCCTACAGGTGGGACTCTTCTCTGAATCACTTATGTGACGTCTTCTCTCCCTTTTTTGCTTTCGAAAATTTCAGTTCGCCTCTAGTTCTCATTGTCTCTAGAAAGAGAAGTAAAATCATATTTTATTTTATGTCCTTGCACTTTGGAGAGAATTGGTTTCCATTCAAAATCACGACGCTTTTTTTCAAAAATCATGCCTTTTAAATTTGGGGGCAATACATGTTATTAGATTGATTCATCTTGATCCAAACAAATATGAAATTGAGTACTTATGAAAGTGTTTTCTTGGTACCTATTCCTACTAGAAAAAAAGATCAATTTTTCCGATCAACATCGAATGAGGCAAAGTATAATTTCGACTGAGATTTGTCTATTTGTGACAGTTCCTTTTTTTCACTTCAAAACAAATGTCTTTTTTGATGACTACTATCATCGCATGACATCTGTCAAAGCCTCACCTAGTCAGATTTTTGGTGAGACAAATTACTCTGCCACTTTACACTCAGAGTGTTATTTTTCGCTCTGTCATCGGTCGGCAAATGTTGCATTTTTCAATAGGATGTTAAGTGCATCCGTAGAAACGTTAACAAATTAGTAACACTGCGTATTAGTTTTAGCACGTACGTATTCTGGACAAGCTAATTCTTTGAGCTCAAAAGTACATTGTGAATTTAACTGAACGAAATTCAGCGAAGCATCACAATATCCGAAAGCTTTGTTTGTTTGCGACTGATACACTTTCGTTGAAAGACGTTCCAGCGTAGATTTTCAGTTTCAATTAGGAGTGAATCTGAATATGGAAGAATATTCAGAGGAAGTGAAATGTGCAACCTTGAGATTGTTTTTAATTACTTATTGGTGTGATATCACTTTCTGAATTATGGAAGTAACTAGTCTCATATCAGGCGAAATTCGACCAGTGGAAGGAACTCGCTTCGATTTTACTCAGGAGAAGTCTCTGGAATGTCTTCTTGACAAGAATGGCAACATCGACATCGACAACGATCTCATTCTTCGACCAGCCAGAAATCCACACCGAGCACTTTCGTATGGTTTACCTGTTCCCTCTTTTACAATGTTTGCATCTCAATATGTCACAGATTTCTTTTTTTTACCCTGAGAAGTTATCACGAATCACTGCGCGAATCACACCACTTTTTGGATCCATTTCGCATCCTCTACATTCATATTATCTTCAAAGATCTTTGAACATTCGACGTATCCCTTCGAATGGTGCTTGATGATTTTGTCTCTTCCATAAATGTCGTGGAATGCTGTTGCAGACGATTCTTTTAGCAATCATAGAAGAAGCCGAGCTCAGGTGTTTCCTGGCGTTTGGTTGTAAGAGAATGTTGAGAGTGTTGATCGAAGCAGCGCTTCGTTTATCACCTTGACTCCTTACACGCCGCATCACTAACTTCTGCGCTACCCCGCCTGTCTCTTCGTACCCCCGACATTTCTTGACTCGATCAAATCCTATGAGTCCCACTTGGATTTGTTCCAGTTTTCTACTCTAGAAACTTAACTTCACTTATGATACTTATTCTAGTACTTATCAGTTTACTGAGAATTAGCAGAGATTGAGACAGAGGTTTAAGTTTTTTTTCTTTCAAGGGTTGTCAGGCTTGTGAAATTCGTAAGATATGCTTTTGTCAATTACAGGCTATTTTCGCCAATTTCTGGAATAAAGATGGTGGTAACAACATCCTACCCTGTTATTCATCTTTACGGAGGCCGTCATATTAACTGTAAAGGGAAGAATGGGGAAAGCTACGGATCTGGCAAGGGAATTTCTATCGAACCACAGTTCCACACTGCTGCTGTGAATTATGTAAGCGTTTTCTATTCGCATTTTCTAAGAGCATGCTATTTAACTGCAAAGCGTCAAGTCTCAGAAGCAATGAATTTTTGACTATCGCCCTAAAATTTCTAAATTAATCCAGTGACTTTTGTAGGAGGAAGAATAAGTAATATATCAGCTGCTGATTCAATCCAAACTGTTGTAGTATATGAAAATCTTGATAAATTAACAGTACATCAGCTTTTTATGAACTAAAAGTGGGGACGGGGAATATTGAAATATCAAGAAAGTTGTCTAAATCTGAGAGCCTATTTCCCATTGAAAACTTGACCTCAAGAAATTACATAGAACGCTGTGTGGCCCATTTTCCATGGCTTTTTCTTTCATACAGTTCCAATTATATTTTCAATAAGTTTTATTCTAATTCTACTGTTTTGGCTTTATATCCAATATCTTCCTATTGTTCTGAAAATTCGATTTGCATCTGATATATTGAGAGATCATTTCGTCTTCTCATTCTGTGGGGAAAACATATTTATATAGAACGGGTGCTTCCGAGAACTAGAAAATTTTCTGGTGATTCTAAGCTGGATTCGCTACTTTCTCTGTGACGACAACTTCCAATCCGAGTTCAATTTCTGAAAGAGGCTTCTGCCTTATAATGCACCTGTATATCTATTTGTATACTTTGAGACGTTCCATAACTTCTTCTTCCTCAACTTTCCTTTCTATTTCAAATCGGGTGAATGCCAAAAGGCTGTGGTGTGTTGGAGAGTGTTCTGGTAATACGGGTACGGCCGAAGCATCATCGCTCGCCAGTTCAAATTTTTTCTTTGTTTCGAGAAACACTTTAGGTTCTTGTACCAGTCTGATAGAACATAATTTTCTCTCTAAGCTTATATAAGCTTTGTGCATATGTAACTCCTATGTGCAAAGAAAACTCCTAATGTGAAACGAATCTAATTTCAGCTCTCACAGTGCGCTACGAAAACTTTTCGTGAACCAGTTTAAGCCTCAAATTCGCCGAGATTTGGGCTATCGAACGAGCTTAGTGTAGTCCAATAAAAAGCGATCCACGGACTTTAGCTGAGCAAAAAAGGCAAACCGAGTGTGAAACATATTCTTGTTTTTGCTGCAGCAGCATGGCCCAAAGGCCGTTTTGAAAAACCCAAGCAAGGTCTCGCATCCCCGAAATTTAAGTCTTCGAACGATTATTTAAATTTTGATTAAAAGAGCTTTATTCAGCGACAAAATACCTCAGAAGTTTTGAGGGTCAAAGTATATATATATAAAGTATAAAAAGTAAGTAAAGTAAGTATAGTAAGTAAAACAAAGTAAGTATAAGTTTATGCTTGTTGTAGGGGGTTTACAGTAGGTCACACAACTTCAAATTTTTTGAAAAATTTGCTACCTTCTCTATTATCGCAGAAAAGAACATGAGATGAAATTGCCACAGATAAAGTTGGACTATCAGGTTGCTATAAAAGAATATCAGTGATTGTCGACTAGCCGCACTGAATTGACTTCACGGGTGTTGCAGGACAACTTTCCCGATATCCGACTTTCTCCAGATCGACCGTATTTTCAAGAAATCGTTTACTCGTTCTCGGTATCACCGAATGGTGGACATTAGAGCTATGTGATATAATTTGCCACTCGATCATCAGAGCTTCTGATATTGAAGCGTCTTTCTCGTAAATGTTTACCATGTTGTGTTGTTATTGTTTTTTTTTAATATACTGATTGACATCATTCTAATAATTCCTTATAAGTTTGTTGTATTTTTGAAGAAAAAAAAGAGTAAACAGACTTCAACGTCATCCACGTCTAATCGTTTTCGCACTGTATAAAGGAGCAGCGACAAACTTTGAATATTACAAAAAACTATAAAGAAATATTGATGTGATAGCCGATCTTCAACATCCTCTTAATTTTTATTTCCTTCTGCTTTTTTCGTTGCAATTCGTCCTTTCACTAATTTCTTTCGTCTTCGCTTCCTTCTTCAATATCCCCATTCTTTTCCGCATTCCTGAAAAACATTGTTTGCCTTAGGGGCCTTCATTTACGAGTTTTATCGACAAACCTCTTAGCCTCATCCATCGCTCTCACTAAAAAACCAAGTCGTTGTCGGTGTCCCTTTTTCTCAGCGATTAGTCTCTCTGTTTCCTCAATATCTTCCGGTTTCACCAACTTCATTTCCTTTCACTTAGCTTAAATGATGCCAGATGCGACTTAGGAATGACGTCCTAAAAATGTAATTTCCATAATTAACGATTTAAAGTTTCTAAACATTATTTGACCTACTCGCCGCTTTTTTTCCTTCAAACAGCTCATATTACTATGATAATCACTATTTAGTCTTACTCAATGTTTTTATTTATTTCAAAGTATTCTTTCAGAGAAAACTCGGGCATTAAACAGTAAGATCTCACGGTGTAGGTAATGCATTTTCCAACTGACTTTTGAGTTGGGCACAAGCTGCTATTCTGGCATTAGTACTGAATGCTTTGTTTGCTCCTTTACTCTTCATGTTGCGCATCTATCCGCTAATGCTTCTTCAGCTTCACATATGTTTGAGATTTCCTAGTAGAAGCGCGATTAACATAAATCCATCGTAAAGAGTTAGCTCTCTCTTATTGAAAGCCTCGTTACTAGGCGAGATATCTCCGCCTGGTCCACGAAAGTCGACGACTATGTGTGGCGATGAAGCTGGTCTGCCTGATTAGCCACGAAAAAAGCGTCGAAACGTAGCTGACTGTAATCATAACATCATCACGAGATGAAGCTTTACTGGAAATTTCTTATCATTTTAACCGGATTAATCTGTGCAGAGGAGACGACGTCGCGATGAGACTGTCTATTGCTTCACCACAGTGGATACAAAGTCTTTTGTTTAGAGAAAAAGCGAATCATCCATTGATGACGTGTTTGCTCTAAAGTTGGAAGAAAGATGATATTGAGCAAAAATCAAACGAAAACGAAACTCCGTGAAATACCTATGATGCGATTGTAAATGTTCTGAATGAGATGGTTTTCTGAGCTATGGGTTTTTCTTGCTTTAAAGATTTGTTAAACATCACACTATTCTACCAGGCTTTTCGCAAAATAATCTGACTTTCTGGTCGATTACATTCGTGATGTACGTCTGACATTCCGAGGAATATATCGGTGATGGCTGCCGTCCATCGGTAGCCGTTCTAACGTATCACGTGTCCGGCTCAGTAGATCTCTATAATGATGATTATCCAGATATGTGGCCTCCCAGATAAGTCACTTACTAGCTAGCGGGTTCGAGTATCACCTCTTTTTCAAGTCAAAGGCTCTTGCAGCCCTTGAACAACATCCGAAACTTTGCATACCTTTCCAAAAGCTCTTGAACGATATTTTCTGAACTATAGTTGGCTTACAACAACATCGAACTAGAATGAGCAGTGCAGATCAAAGCTGTACTACACAAGTCTAGTGAAATTCACATCAAAAGCGAGTTCTCAATGAGACGACCATTTAACTTATGCCGATGACAAATGAACTAGAAGTATGGTGGAGCTGACTGACTCGAAGAAGGTACGAATATAATCTAGGATGATAAGCAGACAAGTATGTTGTTCGCACCAAACAGTTGAACTTCTAGCAAGAAACGTCCGCCTTACTACTGGTCGCACGAGAACAATATTATCAAAAAGTATGCGGTGCTCAGGCTGCTCGTGGAAACGTGGCCATCTATGTGTTTGTTGCAAACTAGCGTATTCAATCCTTTCACAACGAATCCATCCATGGGGTGGTTAGCTATCGCAGTAAAATCAGTGTTAATTTAGTGAATAGTGTATAGATGGTGTTGTGGTAGCACGCGCCCCCGGTATGCGTGAAACGCGGGTTCAACTCCTGTCTGAAATTGAATTTTTGCCTATCACTCAATTCTCTTAGGTAACTTGAAACTCGTAACACTTGCGAAAAAGCAGTAAAAATATAAGAATTTTTGGACTAATAAGTTAACAGTTCCGACGCAGTTAACTACTTCCTAGATCCCGTCGTTCTATTCTGCGGTTTATAAAATAAGCAAAATAGGTTATAAAGGGATTAACACTCTTCAAGCAAATGATATTTTTCAACCCAGTTCTAAGGGCCGTATGTACAAGAAGTGCACATGACTGTCGTAGATGTGTTCAAAAACTTTACCATATAAGCATAGGGTATCCGAACAATAATCGTTGAGTTGAGTTTTTTCCGACCTAATTATAAGCGTCAAATTTATCACTCTCACGACCATTTTCTGCCACTCACCTGGATCTTAAATGACGCTCTTGTATGTGGGATGAGCTTTTCCATCGGGGCACCAACGTCGGGACATTGGTCAGCTAACTCCGTGGCCATCATATGAGCAATGCAAGTATTTCGATCCAGTACGTAATTCAGCTCTTGAAATTCTCGATAACTTCAAAATTAGTGCAAATGTTTGTTAATATTCTATCTCCTAATTTAGGCATATTGATTAATATATGGACTAATTTAATTAACTCAGCGATCAATTGTTTTTCCAGCATTTGGTAGTTCCGTGAATGTCGATGATTGTAGGAAGTGGAGGTAATAAAAATGTTTGTTCACATCTTACTCATAAAATATCTTTCGAAATTCGGAGTACTTCTACAGCGGACGTATAATACTAGCGACAAAAAATCTTCATACTTTTGTGTTAAAAAACCAATGAAAGATCATGATCTGATCGAGAAGGCTATACAAGTAGAAACAAACCGAAATCGTCGTCATCCTCTCCGAATGGATTCATCAGGTACTGTCCGACTTTTAGCCATCCAAGATAGAACAGCATTTGGAATGTTGTGAAGATTGGAAACAATATGGTGATTTCCTGGAATTATTGTATAATTACTTTATGTGATTGGAAGAAGGAGAGCCGACCTACTTTTTCCATGGACTTCTGATCCAATTTTGGCTGTCGTCCAATTAAGCAGATGAAAAAGTATCCATAGGTCGCGATTGCCACCACCTGTAGTCAAGATATTTCTCTTTGAACAGACACAAATATAATGTTCGTCTTGAGAAGCAAAGTACAAGATTATTATAGTGCAATTTAATTCATCTGCCAAGGTTTCAGTAGGTTCCGTCCTTTTCAGAGCTTGAAAAGACTAGGTTGATTGCTACCTAGTTAACAAAATATCTCCATAAACTTACAAGAAGAATTACGAGGTCTAGATTTCAATCACGATGGGAATAAAACTGCTTTTTCACGGACTCATCGCTCCCATGATTCTTGCATTGAATAATCAACGTGGAAATGAACCGACCGTACAGAGCTGACGTTGGTAGAAAATGCACCTCTCCGACATCAAAATATCACTCTGAGAGAGTCGCGCATGACAATAAAGCAATCTTTCTTGTAGTCCATTTTTGGATTGATGGAATATGTTTGGAATGCTTCAATGGAATTACGCTTTGAAGCTTTAGAGTCTTAGGAGAGGATGGTGACTTATACATTCCGTCTCTCTGGTTCGATGCGATGTCTCTTTTGTTTCCAGTACGACTGAATATAGGTCGTGAATCTTCAGTTGGTATAATGGAGATGTCTGACTAACTAGATTGCAGTCAAATTGACCTTTCCAGGCTATGTAGAAGGCGAAATCTACCGAGACGTTACTTGTTATGATAAATAGTTATATAAACACCTAGTATTTTGTTCATCAAGAAAAGCAGTGAGCTATTGATCAATGCCTGTCAATGACCAGTGTTGGGGAATACGAACAAACCTTTTGCTTTAAACAAACATTCCACGCACCTGTGTGTAGACGAGGGGTATTTTTACCCAGTCGTAAACGAATAACATAGCGAATCCGTCACGGTAGCTGTATACCTGTGATTATCTCTAAGATTTTGGGACACGTAGCACATCACCTTTGTATCTCAGAAGGCACCTGTCTCAAGAGCATATCCATTTGAATGGTGTCGATTTTCTTGGCAGCGTATTGCTTCTTGATAAGATTCACTATCCAGATAATAGGAACAAACCTAAAAGATCAATGTTTTGCAATTGGAAATTAATTTCGCGCTTTGGAAACGGCTTTCGTTTTTATATCTATCACTAGTTAACGACTTCTCTTTTGTGTAGCAGATTTGCTAATTTATTTACTTTATTTTATTTTATCGGTTTCTACACATTTTTTCACTTTGTGGACCTCAGTGCTTTTAGCATTCAATTTGTTTTCGTTATTTCTGAACGTCGTAGAATACTGGTTGATTACGTCTCCTTACAGTTTCGAGTATAGCATGGCTGTGGCGTTCCAGGAGCTCGCTATTGACTGACGGAGAGTATTGGAAGGGGGGCGGGGGGGCGTCAGACCTGCAGCGCTCTGTGACGGGCATCACAATCACTTGGTCACGGCCCCTTGCAGGACACAAATTTCTTTCAAGTTTTCTCTTTAATTTCCATGCTACCGTTAACGAAAAATTCTTTCTTCATACTTCTTTGATGCATGTTTTTTTCAAAGTACATCCGAGGTTCATTAAATTTATCAGCTATACTTAGGTAAATATTAGGTGGTGAAGAAGTAACTGCGATGTCAGACCGTGTTGAAACCACAGTTACTTTAGTAATTTGCTTCAAGTAACGAAAATCCAAGGATGATCGACATTTAGTCTTCTGCAACATCTCATGTAGTCGCAAAAGGATCAAGTTCGATGATTGCTTTTCTCATAACCTCTGATGAGGTCGGCACAAGAGTTGTTTCAGTACAAGTACTGTTGAGATGCGTATCCTTTATGAAATTTCTTAAACCACCACTGCACTATGCATTCGTTAGCAGTTCCCGGGCAAATGCGTTGTTGATGTTCGGAGTCGTCTCTGCGGCCTTATGACCCATTTTTTGAAACCGCGCTTATTCTTGCACCAACAGCATCCTTTCCATCGTCATAGATAGATATAAAATAAACTCCAAACAATACTTTATTAGCAGCAAAACATAAAACGGAAATGCTCACTGAAATATGTATAACACTACCACATCTATTTAAGGCAAATTCCAACATCAAACAGCACATTTCAACAATGCACGCGTACCGCAAATATTATTTCGCCAATCTGATAATATGCATAGCCTCGTTCTCTTCCAAAATATCGATAGTTTAATCTGCTAATCTGAGAACACCTTTGAGATTTTCCTATTTCGCTTTATGCTTCTCGCTTACAATATGCAGATTAACTTAAAGGAATTTCAAAGATAATTACCATTTTCCATGAGGAGCGTCGCATTTCGTGTACATTTCGTATTCTTCTTCAGTCATCAACTTTGCCTCCACCATATGCTTCTCGGTGGGAAATCGTTTCAATGTGCGTACAGAAATTCCTGACCACGAAATGGCCGCCTAAACCTTTAACTCTCTACGACAGGTTGTTAATGAAGTCAAAAAGCCTTCGATCTTGATGTTAGGATACTATGCATTTGACTTTATTAAGCTTTGTTAGAGGTGATTGAATGATGTACATCTGGCTTTACAGTAAGTTGCTATTGCCTACCGATGTCAGGTCGGCGGTGGCTTCTCCCATGCAAGCTTTTGTTTATTTATAACTCTGGGGGACTGGAAGATTTGGTGAGCCCAGATCGAGATATTGAACCATTCATTATATCTGTTGCAGGCCACCTCTGGCCAGTGCCCACCAAGTGATCTTGTAAATCAGAATTCTTCTTATTCGACCGCCTCTAGCAGTGGTAAGATGTTATAATATACCTAATGACAAAAAGGCTATGTGCAAAAACATTTGCACCAGGTGAGATTCAAACCCACATTTCCTATCCGAGGGTGCGTGCCGAACCGTTTGCACTACCGACGCCCGTTTCGACACCACTCTTTCTCCGCTACGACGCGCTATCAACCAAGAGCCAACCGTCAACGGCCTGGTGTGGGTAGTCGCAATAAACATGGTGAACATCACTCTTTATCATTGGGTATATTATACCATCTTACCATCGCTAAAGGAGTCAAATGAAAAGAATTTTGATTGACTATTGACACCCACTATCTGTCAACATAAGTGGGTTCAATGTCCATAGCAACTACCCACGCCAGATCGTTGACGGTTGGCTGTAGATAGATAACGTGTTGAAGCGTAGAAAGAGTAGTATCAAAACGGCCTCGGTAGTGCAACGGTTCACCACGCGCCCGTGGATAAGGTGAAATGTGGGTTCGAATCTCAACTGACGCAAATGTGTGTGCACATCACTATTTATCATTAGATATTGTAAATCAAGATGAATTGCCAGTGTATGCATCCGAATGAAAATCTGTTACCAAATTCATTGACAGACAAGAGTTCTAACTCATACATTGATGGCCTTACAGGCTTGTTTGCTGGAGAACTCTTCGAGGGTGCTAAAATCGAGTTTTTCATTGATACTGGCTGCGCGTCTTTTTAGAATTTATCCACTTTGGGTTAGTTAACTTTTGGCTCAAGACTTAGCTATTTGCTACAGCTTGCGAGTATGATTGATCACATATGACCCAATATTTTGAGTTATTTCATGACAGTGATATAGTGAAGACCATTAGTATGCTGATAAACAGAATTTCTTTTCATTTAACCGCTTCCAGCGGTGGTATGATGTTATAAATATACCCACTGATTTAGAATGATGCGCAAAACTTTGCGCTAGCTAGGACTCGAACCTACATTTCACCCTATCCGGGGCGCGTATTCGAGCCGTTGCATTTCGGTGCCTGCTTTGACACCACTTTCTACGCTACATCGCATCTATTTGTCAGCAAGCAGTCGTCAACGGTATGGCATGGTAGCCGCTATCGACATTGAACCCAGTCACACTAACAAATATTGAGTATATTTATGACATCATACAACCGCTAGAAGCGGTTAGATTTCAAAAAAATTTGTTTGATCACCTAATACCCAATATCTATCACCGTGGTTGAGTTCAATACTGATAGCGACTACCTGTGCCATACCGTTGTAGTTGCTGACAAATAGCTGCGGTGTGAGAGTGGTTTCAAAAGAGGCGTCGGTAATACAGCGGGTTCGAGCACGTGCCCCCGAATAAGGTGAAATGTGGATTTGAGTCTCCTGACGCAAAAGTTTTGGACATTACTCTACGTTAGTGGCTATGCTCATACACTCGCATGGTTACAATAGAAGGAAAAAAGCAGGAAATTGGAAGAGAAAGCACTAAGAAACATGTTACAACAGAGAATTATGTCGTGACTAGTAGCCCTAACCTAGAGGTGGAGAAGTGCTCTTGTCTCGTCATAGTGAAGCACACGGCGCTAATGTAGTGTCTTTGACAAAGTGGATGTGTCATTACCTGGAGTGATGACCATCTGGCGATCGCCTGACGAATCGGCAAATTCTCTTTTCCAGGCAGGCATGCAGAGACCATCATCATCATCTTGTCAGGCCATGAGATCCAGTTAAACTGCTCCCACCTTAACAGTTCCCTTTTTTCTCTAACCTTTTAGCGACCACAGGTACAGATTCCTGTACTCACGGTAAAATGATTATGCCCTTTCAGAACCATCTTTTTTTTGAAGCCTCTAAAGCCCCTTTCAAGCGCTTCTACCCTTTTGTGAACTGAGAAATATATTGATGATCTCAAGAAAATAGTTTAAATTAGTTTAGCGCGTCTTCACTTATCACTGATTACTAGATAATCACTAAATTCAATGTGATGACCAATTAAGGTGTGATTGGTTGGTTGTCAAAGGGTTAAATGCCTGCAAAGAGGATTCTAGAAAACGTACCATCTTGCAACGATAACTGAAACGAAGAAACCGAGAAGAAACGACAAGGGAATATACTGCGATCCAATTTCACACCAATTAATCCAACCCGTGAAGTACTCCTTTTGTTTCTCGTCCAGTATATACCACTTGAAAAGAATTGAAAAATTTTATCTTACGATGACTTTTCTGCCTATTTCCCTACTTGTTAATATATTGAATCAAATGAAATTCTTTTAAGTTTTTTTGACTCGAAAGTTTCATACATCACTCTACATCAATGGGTATATTGAATCAGTTATTTTTCTCTAAATCTTCATTGACGATAGACTCATGATCCGTATTGTACCTGAAGGGCAAGAACGATGTAGTAACCGATGTAAAAAGCTATGAGATCCTTAAGCACGGCCTTCCATATTGAGCCACGCCATCGAAACATCAACGACGAGAAATCCTCATCGTACGATATCGTCATTTCTTCAATGACTCGCCGATGAGGCTGTAACTAAACAATCATGGCAACGCAGAAAATTAACAGACGCGAGAGCTAACAGCAAATAAGCAAATAAGACCACTAAAATAAATCCAGTTATGGAAGCAGGAGTCAAAGTTTCCTGCAGATGAAAGTATTACAATATTTTTGTACTGGGCAAGTTCACTACTCTTGCTAATGTTTTGAGTTCCGACTGAGACATAGCTTCCGCCCTATAAGTGTCACTAGGTTTCACTAAAGTCACGAGGGTAGTGAATGCATAATTGGTTCATCTATTTCTCAACCCAGTTTTCGAAGGAGACAATTCGAGATATTTCTGGGTGAAAAGAAGTACAAAGGAGAAGAAGTCACTGGATCAAATGAAACAAAAAAATTGTTAGGCAAATTGATCGCCATTTTAGATAGCTTCGAACGTCCAGGTTTCTAGAAATAAGGGCAGCAAATAGTGTCAAGAGATTAGAGTATGGCATCCACTTTTGAGGGCACCGGTCGGTTTTACTCGACTGTGAGAAATCCTCGATACTACACTAAACTATGTCGTGTCACCAGGAAACATTTACAGAAGTTGGCGATAAAACGGAAGTAAGGATTTTGCTATATAGGTGACTAACCCATTGAGAAAATTCTGCAACTTTTTCCCATTTTTCAGCGGTAGATTTTGAAAAACGTGATTTTCTGTGTTTATTTTAATAACCTTTGAATGAGTCTATAAATAATGCATCACTCTGATAGCAATATAAAGTTGTCGGCAGGTGATTTATTTGTAGTTGAAGACCGAAGACAGATGAGACGAATGACAAATCTGCAGAAAATAATTCGATCAATGCACCGTTCAGGTTTTGTAGAGATGGGAATTAAGTCGGCAATCTGAACACGTTTTAAGAACGTCGAATGGTACATCTTTCAGCATCAACAAACGTCGCTTTCTCCTTTCCTTCCTACTCTTTGTTGCTATAGCATACCAGAAAGCCTTCTCAAAAATCAAATTCAGCTTTAGAACTTCCATATTTTCACTTATCGAATGACTAGTAAAATTGAATGAGAATTTGTGCCCTACGAGAAAACTACGAGAAGGCGCGTCCATCCTACATTTGGTCCCAGAGACTCATAGTTCGCATCACCAAGAGCTGAATCATAGATCATCAAAGACTTTCGTGGTTTTGGTCATACAAAAATGTTTGTGAATTTTTCATTGATTTTCCATTCAGTACTTTTTGAAACCTCAGAAGCAATTTTTGTAGGACTTGGCTATACTTTTAGAACGGAATATAAAGCTAATATCATTCAGGTGCGGCACACCAGTTTGTGAGTGGCAGATGAGCAAATGGAACAAGTAGAATATGTCCTACAACTTAAAACCGTGCACGGACAGTAGAAATTAGTGACTATAAGAGTGAGGAATGATGGATATGAAAAATGAAGCTCTCCGATGTTTCACAAAAAGTACTAAAAAACTTGAAATAAGAGTTCCAAATGTTTGATGTATAAAATTCAAGTTAATGGCAAGCCTATAACTCTAGCTTGCTGACAAGCGGCTATTTTCATATGAATGGTATCGACTTCACAAGCATTAATGCAAATACGCATTGAATAAAAGCTCGTTCAAGTTGTCCGTCAGTAAATGGAATACAAATTAGTATAGGAGATGGCGATACGATATAATGAGGTGTTAATCACTCATTATAGTGGAGATCATCGTGGGTGGAGATTTTCTTGGAGACCAAATACGGATGTATCAGTAGAAGCTACCCATAAAGAAATTCACATGCTAAAATGCATTTAGACATTTTTTTTCTGGCAGCCTAGTTAAGAGTAAAGCCAAGAACTATTTCAGTGCAGTGAATTACTGCATCAAAATGATGCTTGACTTGCGTGAGGTGACCGCTTGGAAAAACTCGAGAGCTTCTTTATCCTTAGAGAAAAACATTCTTGACCAACCAACCAATAAACAGGCAAATAGAAAACAGGTTTTGGCTCACACGATAACATTGAATTGGGATGCTTTGCCTTTTTAGAAATGCCAAATTTGAAGCCAAAATCACCACTGGTTCTGTTGCATTAAGTGAAAGCAACGAAAGCGCAACAAATTTAGATATTGCTTATTCCTGACGAAATGTACTTGTCATGGCCTTGTTTTCTTACACTTAAACTTCTTTCGACTTTTTTTCACTTTAGTCAGAGGCGATGCAAAAATCGACCGAACGGCATTTCTGAATTTCTTGGAAGAACACTGACTGACTGTTGCTGTGGCCTATTTTGATTCAGTAATTGTCAAGTGGTTTGCCAATAGTTCGTAAAAATGGCGACAAGACTGCAATATTATAAAAAAATGTGAATGAATTGAAATGAATTCAATAGAAGGCTTTCTTCGCATTTATTAATTTTGCTTAACCCCTGACTCAAAACTTGTGCCAGTGATGAGCAAATTCGTTAGAAATTGATACCACTACCGAGCAACTTCGTTGGAAATATTGGTCTTTTCAATGAGAATAAAGTTCCTGAAATAAGCAATTGAGTCATGCGTTCTCAGGGGAGGTGATTAGAACAGCGAAAAGTAGCATAACAAAAGGCGTCGTATTTTGGTAAAGGCAACCTTTATTCTTGAAAAAGGAGTAGAAGCAATAGTGAACTATGGAAAACTCGATTGCGGTCGACTTGGCGGCCTTAGCAGGTTTGCAAGTGCCGTGAACATTACGCTCACGGCCTTCTACTGTGCACCAGTGAACACATCGGGATTGAAGTAGTGGCGCTTATTCATGCAAAAATATTTAGTTATGTCGTCACTCAATTTATTCGACCTCATACTGTCGCTTGCTGCTCGTATATAATTACTAGCATAGTGGTAAGAGGAGCCGTACGATACACAGAGGGTAAGTCTTTGGTTTTATTACCAAGACAAATCACCAAGCGTCTCCCCCCTCAGGGGTCGGCAAATTGAGACCAGACCTGTCTGAGAGGATAAAAGCAGTGGTTTTACATATTAGTAGACCACCACAAGTCACACGTCCTGTGATGAAGTAGGTTGTGGCGGACCTCTCCGAGTTAGGTCATTGCCGAAAACTTCCAAGCTTCTATCACTACTTCGCAGCAATATATCAAGCACTCTATATGTTTACAAAGCAGGAAGTGGTGTCGTAATAAACAACTAGTCCTTTTCTAAGTCACGTTCTCCTGGAAGAAATCGCATATCATCCAGTTCACATATAGGTTTGTCAACATGTATGCATCGATTTATCTAGAAGTTACATTCTCGACTACAGCGATTTCATTCTCAGAAAAATCTCACGTCCTATATGAATGAAATTTGTCAACGACACCATTTCTTCTAAGTCGTTGCATTGACAAATCTAAATCATTTCGCAACAGGTTTCACTACATACGCAGCGTATTACAGCCATTGGTAAATTGATTTAATTTTCTAGAATGATGGCAAAGATGCCTGTTTAGTTTCGAAGTTCTCGCTTGCCTTTCTCATATACCAAGGAATGTGGACGGCTTTATTCGAAGTTAGATGCGAAAACGCTTCTCAGCTATATTCTTCTCCCAGATTTTTCGCTACTCTCTGAACTGAAGTCTGTCATTCGAGTCTAGATGGGCTCAAATTTTTACTCAGAGCATTCGAAAGCTGTTGATGCTCGAACATTAAAACATCCAAGTCTGCTACCATTTCGCTTTATCTCTTGTAAGACACAAACCTTTTTTCCAAAATTTGTCTTTTCGTTTGAATTTCTTCGAAAATCATATTTGCACGAATCGAGTACTACAATTTAGAAGATCTCTCTACCTGATCGCTTTTTAGGTAGTATGATGTTAAGATATACCCACTGATGTTAAGTGATGTTTAAAAGCTTCACTCCAGGCGGAACTCGGACCAGCATTTCACCCCTTCCCAGGGCGCGTGCTTAACCAATACGACCAGTGACGCCTGTTCTGCCACCGCTCTTTCTACCCTACAATGCATCAGTCTGTCAGCAACCAGCCGTCAATGATCTCATCTGGTAGTCAATATCGGCATTGAACCCAATTGCGCTGTCAGATTTTAGATAAATATGTTATCGATAGATTGTTGAACCGCTTCTTAGAGGTGTTTATGATGTTACAAATTTACCCAATGCTGGCTCAAAAGTCCGACTATCTCTAAACCCCAACAGGACTAAAGAAATGTAAAATTTCTTATGAAGTTCCTTTTCCCTCTTTCAAAATTTGCACAAAGTTCCTTTTTTCTGAAAATTTGATGGCTAACGTTTCGGCGACAACGCCTTCGTCAGAGCCTCATTTGGAGTTACATGAGAGCAGTCACCGGTCTTGTCTGACACAGTTTCAAAAATGAAACGTTAGCCATGAAATTTTGAGGGAACGAAGTTTCAGCAAGTTTCAATTAAAGAAAAGGACAATTCGTAAAAAATTTTTTCCAATGATGTTGAGTGATGTGCAGCCTTCTACGTCAGTCGGGACTCAAACTCAAATTTCGTTTTCTCAAGGGGAGCGTGCTTAACCTATTGCACTATCGACTTCTGCTGTGCAATCACCTTATACTCTACAACATTTCACATTTAAGACTTTAAACATAGTTGTAGTATTTGTAAGCGTTAAAGGAATAATCGGGTATGAAATCCCGCACGTTCGGCCGCTTCGCAATTTGAAGTACGGCGCCCCCAACCGCTCAAAAATGGCTATTTTATTGGGTTGTCCCATGATTTTTTTTTCCTATGTCGACACTTCTGTCTACTAAATTGTTTTCTAGTCAAAAGAACTGATCAATTAACAGTATTGTCACCATCATGACCATTGATAGGCAACCATTCAATGGAGAAAGATTTGATGACTTCCGCCTAAGAGAAGGAAGCTGGCGATCAAAATAGTATGTGAGCTCACTTTTGAGCTGGATGTGGCTTTGAAATTTTCTCTCTAACAGATGATAAGGCTATGCGATGGGTTTGTTACCGTGACCCACTTTACATTATCCACAAAGTGGTGAATAGACTTCGCGATGTGAAATCAAGCGTTATTCTGAAAAATGGTGACACACTGAGTCGTAGCGGACACCTTCTCGCTCTGCTACGACCAACTTCTAGAGCTGTACCCCGTAGACGTCGGTAATGATTGTCTGCTTGTCGTCGAGCGTTCCCAAACCCATGCTCAGCCAAGGCCCACTAAACGAAGAGCATAATCATCCAAGCATAACTTGGACTTTCGTTGAGCTGGAGGATCTTTGTCACTAGGCATCCACTAGGCGTCGAGCTTATTGTTCTCGTAGTAGACGTGGGGACTCATTTTCAGTGATGATCGACCTGGAGAAATCCTACCTTTGCAATCGCAGCAGAAAACTTTTGCAGATGGTCACTGTTGCAGCACGGTCGTAGTCGGTCAATGTATCGGGTGTCCTTCGGCGTCATCACTTCACAGTAGCCCATTCATTTAAATGGCGGCCAATGGTGCCACATTTGTATTCAAGTGTCAATAGAGCTTCTTCAGCATACCGCAGCCTTTTGGCGACAGCCCGATTTCAAATTGAGTAAAATGAATAAAACAACTGTGTAGAGGAAATTATAGGACAACCTTCTAAATGCTAGAAAAAATTTTGTGGGAGAACTCATATCTTGATAACAAAGATTTGCTGAAATCCATTTCACTCAATGAAATCTCCCAAACTGAATGGCAGTCATTTAAATGTGAGAAGCGCATCCATTTTGATCAGGCATTGTAATCAATGCGTCAGTTTGATTGTCAACTTGTCAACGGCTTCAATTTTAATAGCAAGTAGTTCATTTCTACTAGTGTGCATTTTTGACGCTTTCGCTTGTCTGTAATCACTTTATAGCTCCGTGAGTCGATCAACGGATCTCTAGTAGTCAATTGATAGCAGTGGCCATGCGGCGATCATTCCCTTTTGTATTTCACTCAAGACTACTTTTGATACGCAACTCGTGTACAACTTGCGAAGCCACTGAAATAAGCATATAGCTACTCAACTACTACAACATTAGCGTAAGTTAGCACACATGCGGTATGAGCATATGACTAATTGGAATTAATTTCCTATACGAATTTATCGCGTGCAACGGTAGCCCTGTAGGTGCTTCTTGCTCTAGGATTTGCTGAGCCATGTTTTCTTCTAGTGTTTTCGTTAAGGAATCGGACCATCGGGTCGGTGGTCTCCCTGTAGATAAACCTGGTGCTGGTATTCGCTCGAGTCACTAGACGATCAACGGGGCGACAGGTGATACAGGTGATGAATTTATGTTTAGAAGGACTGGTGCCGGATATTAGAAATGGTCTGTTCATGTTTTAATTGAATTCACAGAAAAAATGTACCATTCAGTTAAGATTAGGACAGAAAGCGAAGTGGTTAGTGGCTTACTTTATCAGAAAGAGAGGTGTTATACGATGAGATGGCTTGATTCGCTTTCTCAATATTGTTCAACAATTAATCAGCTAAACCCTTAGGAGCGCCTCAGTTCAGCTACCTCCAAGTTTTCAATGGAAATTGTCTCGATCAGCGTTGAGTGCCATTCATAAGGAAGGCAAAATCTTCAAGCAGTAGTCGAACCGACACACGATTTTCCTGAAAACCTTTGTGAGGATGAATGCCCAGGGAAGGAATCGAATGCAAGAGGTGCTGAGATTGCACAGTTTTTCTGACGGTGCGTGCGAAATAAATGAAGAAATGATAATTAAGACTGAGAAAGAGGCGAGAAGAGTAGTTACTTGGCGCCCAACCCAAATGTACGTGTATCACCATTGATTCACACTCACATTGGATCAGTTGACGTTGTTACCTTTCCGAGGTGGGAAATGCTCGCATACATGCTTGGCAGAAGCTTCCTCCGACCCTGAAAGCTGACACGTGTGTGGTGAAAATTCTAGGCCCTCCATAAGACGGCTATTGTAATATTTCGTGGCGAATCTTCTCGAGTAGCATTCACTAGCGTTTGTGAAGAAGACTGTATTCCAACCAGCAGAGAAACCCACGCACAAAAAACCATCATTAATTCAATATTCTACATTGGTTTATGATTTCTACTAGTGGGTTGGGGCAAAACAACCCTTAACACCCGCGAAAAATTCAAATTTTGTTATTGTTTCACACAGTATCGCTTTTTGGGAAATCACGGAAATATTTGAGCAATATTCCCATAAGAAAATTTCACGACAACGCTAGTTATAGTGCGTTAAATTTTAATTTTAATTTCCAGTTTTGAAAAATTTCTAATTGCACTTCAAAAAACCTTTGGTATAAAGGTCGCGATCTGCGTTTATTGGGATTTTCGATTCCCGGCTGACGCAAACGTTTTTGCACAGTACTCCACATATTGGGTATATTATAAAGATCATACCACTGCAAGTGGCAGTCAAAATAGACAGAATTTAGACTTATTATCGATATCCAATGTCTGTCAACACAAGTGGGTTTAATGCCGATAGCGGCTGCCCCGCCAGACCGTCGACGGTTGGCTGTTGGCAGATAACGCGTTGTAGCGTAAATAAGAGTGCTGTGCAAAACGAGCGTCGGTAGTGACGGTTAGCATAGCTCCCGGAAAGAATGATGATCTTTATTTTGAAGAATAGTTATTGCTGTTCTCAATTGAATTTATATATAAAATTCGAACTCTCAGCGGGTGTTGAGGACTTTTTCTACAACTTTATTAATTAGAAACAAGTTTCAAGATCTAACGAGTAGCAAATGTGTGAAAAAGAATTAGACGAAAAGTGTTGGGACCGCTGCACTATAAGATTTTGGGTCATCTAAATTTACTTAATTTGGGAACAGGACAGACCAAGAACGTCCGTACACTCTATCAATATTCTTTTATTTTTTCAACTTTTGATAGCATTATTTTAATGGGTGAGATATTTAAATACGATTATATAAGACAAATATGTAATGTAACTTTATATGACACTCATTCGACGGTTACGAACTTAATTTGCCTTCTGGTGCGTTGCTGACGATATCGATAACCGTAAACGACGTAAGATATCCGAGCTGAAAGAGAACAAGCTGTTCCAATTACAATAAAATGAGAGCCATCAGAAGAGAAAACGATACGGTTGTTCTCGGATCGCCGACAACAAAACGCATACGAAGATCGTCTACTGAAGGAACAGTATTCGTCCCGATTGCACACGTCAGAATGATGCATTGATCCGCAAAGTGTGCTGCTGAAATAATGTAAATCCTCCATTTTTTTGCACATATTCACTCATTTATTTGTTTTAATAGCTCCCACATAGAAGCTGAACCACAACAGTCATGCGCATCAACATGAGTCTTGATTAACGCTTAGTCGAACGTGCTATAGATTTGGTACGCATCGTTGTTTAGCGATGGTTCTCCAAAACTTTTTGAGCTCATTAAGTCATTTTAGCTTTCTTCCCGTTTTGTATAGCTGAAATTAAAGCGACAATTACGAGAAATTAGTTTGCCGTACTACTATTGATTAATCGTTTCCAAATAAATGCTGATTCGGATGCACAAGCCATGTGGCGATTGGTCGGTCTTCAGATGGTTGAGTAAATGGCGAAAAACGTTAACTCAAAACTTTCTTTAGAATCATTCAAATTTTAATGGAGAAGTTCTTCCCTGAAATTCCAGAGCTGTTTCCTACTTGGTCATTATGTTTGCTACCGAATCCCCATTATCCAAAAGAATTTGGCAGATACACCTGTAGATTAGCCTTAATTAAGCTCACATTAGACACTTTAGACACTTCATTGATCCGCCTTCACAATGCTTCTTTTTGCTGCGCGGATCCCAGTACTTGTATCATTCAATTCGTAGTTTCGGCTTCTTCTTGAACGTCACAGAATACTGGTTGAGCGAGTCTCCTTGCAATCTCGAGAATGGCATGGCTGTGACGTTTCATCAGGCGCTGTCTTTGACTGCCGGAAAGGATTGGGAGGTGGAGCTCGGCTCCATGCGCGTCGCGACCAGTATTACAACCACTCGGCTATGACACCCCATGATTTTACTAACATGCCTTCAGCGGCACCTAGACGAAGGCGAGACTCGAATGATTCTCACTAGCGTTAGAAATTGAAATTATGACCTATTTATTAAAAATTAAATTCAGATTAAATGGAATTTTGTCAAAGCTAAAGAAATGAACGGCTGCCACTGTCTTGTAGGTGATCGACTCATAATCTGTGCTTCTCTCTTCAACATCTTCCATTGCACATGGTGTCCATTATTTAGAAACAAGTTTCGGAAAAAAGCTTCATCGTATATTGTGTCCATTTTTATTTACATAAACGTTGTGTTCAAAGTTAAAAATATCTTGCAATTTTTCACTGCAAATATGTCCCAAAGCGTCATGTACAGGGAAGGAATGTACATGGTTCAGGTCAGAAAAAACCCTAGTGTGCGAGGACATTTGTGATTATCTCCGAGGTCGCGCGTGATCAAGGAGCGCTCCTCCTTGCAACTTATCTTGAATTTTTGATTTTTATTTGAAGAAATCAAGTGTTTTTCGCGCAGTTGTCTTGAATTCGTGTGCGGACGAACTAACTTTTACATCAATATCTTCTCCGTTATGATTTTGTGCCCTGAACGGCCTAGGGTAATGTTTTGTTTGATTTTGACTTTCCGACGAATGACTTGAAATCTCAAAAATTAAAACGGTATGTGCTTAGGAAAAGCTGCTCACTATGCGAATGAACACAAATGAATCAAGCTTCTCTGTCGATGTTATGAAACTATTTGACTGAGTGGGCTGCGCGTCACTTTGACCTTTCCATCTCTCAATGAGGTAAAAAACGCTGAAGCGTCAGTTCATCTTTTCATCATTCTACATTGAACTAGATATAAAGTATTAAGTTCACGGCGTTAATTCGTTCCTTGAGGATGCTCCATAAAGTCGTCCTTCAATCTTTAGCTTCGTTTTGGGCGATTGAATGCATATCTTGTCTCTAGAGTGATTTTTTGTGACCTAACGATGCATCAAGTCAAGTCTCCCAATTTCCCAATCAAGTCAATGCCAAATTAGCTTTGAGAAGAGATGAAAGGCTTGATGAGCCACAGATGCGAAGTCAAACAATCGGCCACGTGTGCTACGCAGAAAACCTCTAACCACTGAGCTACACTCTCCTGACTAGGACTCAATAAATTGTATTGAGATGGAAATAAGTTTTACAAAAACATTTATCCTATCAATTTCGAGCTTAATAGATGGTCGGTTGTGGAAAATGCTACTTTCGTAACTTTAGTAGAAAAATCTCAATAAAATATGTTTATTCGCATAGCACTTCCCTTGAACGTTCACCGCTTTGTACTTTATGGATCCACTGACACTGAGCAGTTCTTATCAGCAGCTTCATGTCTGATCGTCAAGAAAACAGCAAACTATTTGATCAATGCCGAGATGAATGATAAGTTGGTCACAAGAGTTGTCGTTATTTTAGTGGGCTAGTGAAGGTGTAATTTTCAGTTCATGTCCTCTATATGAGAAAAGTATTCTGTAAGTTGAATAGTAAAAAGCACTTTGAGATAGTAAAGGGGTTTGTTGCCCATAAAAGACAGAAAAACATGCGTGGCCTTGAAAGAAAAGTTACGGCAAGTTTAAGGGACAAAAACTCTCGAGACGAAATAAATAAGAGAATTGGAGAATATACGATTCGCGACACGAAAGAAGTCTGCTGCATAACGCAAGAATAGCTGTACGTAAGCAGTTTTTCATCCATATGACGTTTGTATCGAAAAAGTTAGTGTGGCCGGAACGAATCGCGTGCTTTTATGTGCTCCTATGCTTATCTACGCTTGCTTAGAGTTTGGCAAGTAACATATTTGACCAACTAACCACGCCCTAGCAAACCCATTCTTTCAAAGGTTACAAAAACATCATTGCACTGGAAACAAATTTCACTATTTGGGAACTCCTTATATTGTCGCCTTGCATTACGAGGACTGTCACAGTAGTTTTTTTAGGTCGGTCGCCGTTGCTACGCGAAGCATATTTACAGAGCCACACTTTATTTTACCCAACCCATTCTTACATCTAATGATGGAATTCCAGCACTTCGTAAACTTGACGTTCTTCGAACATTTCGTGTGTGATTTCGACCGCTGTTTAAGGATTGTCACTTCTCTATTAAGTTACGGGACAAACGAATTAGAGAGTTGCAACTTCAAAAGGAGTCATGATTTGTTGTTGGACAAATCTGGTGGCAATTTGCTAAACTTGGAAAGAAGCTATGTTGTCAAATCGAGTCTAAGCAACACCGTGCTCGTCGTAAACAGCATCACAACCTCTGCTCTATGGTTTGCCTAACTCATCCTATTAAAGTAGAAAACAGCGTCCATGTAGAATAGTGCGCTTGAATATTTTGCTCTCAGATTATGTCTAAACGAAGTACGCTAAGGCTGCGAACCAAAATTCGAAGAGAATACAATCCATAGATTTTCTTCAGATCAGAGGCGACCTTCGGAAACTGTCCTATTCGAATTTTCAAGATGTTCATTGAACTTCTAGAGCATACGGAAATATTTGGATGGAAAGCAAAAGCGACGACTGTGAGGAAAAAAGGCATCGAGAAGTGATGATCTCAGAACTTCAAGCACCCTTTTTGATTCAACAGGTTTTGATGACTTTTCAAACGCCATGTACTCTGTGAAGAGCGACTTCAGAAAAGTCAAGTGGTGCGTCAATGGGAACCTGAACGCTATTTTGTAGTCAGTTCCTTTGGAAAACATCATGTCTCTTGTTTTATCAAAAAAGAAAGTTGCGGCATCAGAACGAATGAAAGGTTTTTCATGTGAGAGAACAAGACGTCAGGCAGAAGAATCTTAGAGTAATTATTAGTAGGTGAACAGACATATGCTTTTAAAGGTGTGATAAGGAGTGCCTTTTCTTGTGTTGTGTCTCCATAACTGTCATTAACAGTCAATTAAAAGTGCAGTTATGGTTGGAACTAACGGAAGTTGTGAACCAGACAAAAATCGACATCAGTTTCAACACCGCATACCTTCTAACTTTATTTTGTTAATATCGAATATTTATTTAAACTTAGCACATCGATTAGCTATTGAGATAGTGTTAGATCACCCTCGAAATGCCGTCACAGCTATCGTTAGCTGTTGTTGTGGGTCCGGGAAGCTAGGCAGCGAATTTCATTCTCCATCACAACGATCGGCAAGGATTTGTGTTACGTGCTGACAGCAGAACATATATTTGATTCCCACTGGTGAACATATTAAGTGATGGGGACATGAATGGCAGCCGCTAGATTATGTGATACAAATAAGTTGACAAAGAATTTTTTTGGGCTTCATTATATACCCTCTTTCATAATAAACTTATCCAACGTTGCCATTATAAACAGCGTAATACCACACTACTATGATATTAGAAAGTCGTTTTTCATATGCACTCTGTGACATGGTAAGCCTTGCGTTCCTCTTCATTCTTAGGCAATTAGAAAGTAGTTGTACAACAAGAGTAAAAAATTTAGCCTCTCACCTAAAGATTAAGCCAAACGCCGTCCACGGTTACTGGCGTATATCCCTCGGAACAACTTAGATTGTAGCTCATCATCCAGTTTGCTTCAATGAGACATATTAAATAGAAAGATAGCTGCATACTTCGTGCCACAAAAATTTTGCACTTTTCGTTTAAAACGATTCATTGCACGATTGAGCAGACTTCTTGTGAAGTGTGAAGATTGTTCCTTTCATATATCTGGTTTGTCAATTTTTAAAATATCTGAAGCAGGAAAATATTCCTATGCATTTGGCAAAAAAATTTACTTGGATTAAGAAGTTATTATAGATGTTCACCACAATAAACATAAACTTTTTCAGCATATAAGAATTTACTCGAGAAAAATGATAATTTTCTGATCAAGAAAAGGTAGAAAAGCAAAGAGATACGAAGCATTTTGAACTTTTCCTGAAGAAGCACATTTATTAGGTATTCTCATAAGTTTTGACACTAGAATAATAAGCATCAAATTTGAAAACCAATATTCTGCTTCAATATTCTGCTGATTGTCGCATGCCCACAATCAAAATTGCCGACGAACTCCTCGATGGTCAGACTCTGATCCTCTTCAGTTGCTCCGATGACGTCCTCTCAATCATCTTCCCGTGGACGTCCTGAGCGCAGGTAGTCCTTCAGGTTTATGTTCTCGTCGCAAAACCCAGGAGGGAACCGAAGCTCTGCTTTCACGGTCACAAATTCTGAAGCCTTCGCACTGTTGATGCTCTAGAAAGCGGTCTGCGCATCGTGTACCCCAATTCGCACTCGTAAAGCAGTAAATTGCGATAAAGGCTATTTTGAGAGGCCATGATGCGACAAGTATGGACAAATAAGCTCAGCTAATTGCATAAAGCAGCATTATTTCATTGCCTGAGAGATGCCATAAATAAGTTCAGGCTGATGGCGCATACTTCGGATAGTGATGTTAAGCATTAATTACCTTCTAGTTGGTAAATTTGTAGTCTATTGTGCTGGTGTCAAAATTTATGAGAAGAACTAATAAGAGGGATCTCTGCGACTTCTTAGATAGGAGCAACAATGCTTTGTATTTGCTAAAAGAGCATTACTGACGTTCATCACTCATTTTTGTTTGAAAGAAAGAACCTGAACTTTTATCTTTTTTGAAGTCGGGATTCCGGCACATTACAAAGCAGGATCGAGAGTGATTCGAACGGAACAAACCGTAATGGGCGTCCATGCACAGTTGTTGGCTGCTGTAGGTGGTGTTCACTTGGTCGACAGGGAACCATGGCCTTTGGCAATCTGCACGACGTGCGACACATCCCATGTTCGTTCGTGGATACCACTGGAACAAGGGCTTCCCATGCGTACAAATTCCTTATTCTTTTCTTTGTTATTCATAATATACCTCCTTTGACAAAAAACTACAACAAAGTGCTTGTCGTGTGAACTTTTTCCTCATGTTTAATAGTGGCATAAAGTACGGTCTTAGCAACAGAACCACTTTTTCGTGATTCATGAAGAGCTACGATTTCGCAAAATCTCAGACGAAGTAGATTCGTTTGAGTTCTGCAGTAAACTTGCGAAAATGGGTGCAAAACAATATCTTTGTTTCGTAACTAGCTGAGAAACCAGCAAAGTCATAAAGTCATTATAATCATCAACACGAGAACGAGATATGAAAGTGAAAGTACTCAAAGTTGTAGAGGAGCACTGACTGAAGCAAGTCCTCATTTGAGGCGATCGCACGACTGCTAAAAACTTAAGCTGAATCAGATAGGAAGGGCTCTTCTCAATAAGCTCAACGCAACTGAGAGCAAGAAAAAGGAGTTCACGAACAACTTTGATTCACAATATTAAAGGTGACGGTTGTCGTACTTTAACTTTTGGAATTTTCACTCCAAATTTTTGTGAACATGAAAATGTTCTTAGGGATAGTGGTAAGTGTTAGAGATCTTCATTTCGTTTTCTTTTGAATTTTTTCTCATAATGGCGAATAGAATCGCTTGTTGGAGAACGAAGTCTCACAAAGTAGTCACAGTGGCTGGATAAGAAATATCAGGCATCATCCACGTCAATGAATGTCGTCATGAGTTTAACAATCTTAACCCTTAGACTATGACCTTGATTTCTCACTCTGCAAGCGGCGCTATCGGGTGAAGCGCTGCAGTCACAATCTACTAATCGGTACAATTCCATCAATGAAAAGGGTTTTTTAAAAGGGCCTTTTCGCTGGACAAAGTAATTCCTTTGATGTGTGAATGACCATTAGGAAGCTCAAATCATTGGGGTCTTCATACAACGGTGTGGCAACAGAGCTAAGAATTCGCTTCACATGCGATAAGCTGCTATCGCTTTTAAAATTCTCTGCATAGAGCTCTTTGGCCATACAACCACTAACTATTGAATAACGTAAATTTTGCTAATCTCAAAAGTTCACTTGATTCCTTACAAACCGTAGCGGAATGGAATTAGGTTTAACACACGCTTCTTTTTCACAGAACAGAGCTTATTCGACGAACATTTAGTGATTATTTGATTGGGTAAGTTTTCGCCAATTTCGAAAGCGTACCTATTTTCTGAAGAAACCGTTTTACTGCACTTCAGAGGGAAAGACAGACTGAGCTTCAACCACGTCGCGCATTGCGATTGACTTGGGTGAGTGATGGATGTGGAGCGATACCGCTATCAATGGCAACGCTGGTGCGATTCACATGTGGAGTAGGATTCCTGTTATTAAATTCAAGATTCCTCTCCGCTTTGGAATAAAAACTCCAGAAAAACCGTATGACTCTGATAGCTGAAAATTTCTTCTGCACGCTCATATACTTTCCGTGCTTCCAGCGAAGTATAAGCTTGATAAAAGTGAAAGCGCGCGGCATGCATATCACTATTTTCTTTTAAATGCTACTGCGTTATAAATAGCCTTTTCAAAAAATAATTACATTTTCGGAGCTCCAGCGACTGACGTTTTGAGTGATTACCAACATTGCAATGGAAATTCCATCTAGCAAAAAAGATTCCTTTGAAAATGCTTTTTCGATACATAATGGATTGAACCTGTCAGTTTTCTGATAAAAGTTAGATTTTCATTAAGACTAGAGGAAAAGTTATTATCAAAAAATGGCAGAATATGATAGAGGGAACTTCAGTAAGGCTAAATGTACTGGCAACACGCCAATGCTCTTCTGAAAACCCCCATACTCAAGGAGAAAAGCAAATGCTTAGGAACTCCGAAAACAAAATGTAGCTTCCTTTTACTACCAGAACATTATATAATGGTCACAATAAGTCATGCTCAGTAGTGAAATCAGCATTTCTCAAAGCTATCAAATGATTACTAATATAACTAATGATGTTGAATGATATGTAAAACTTCTGCATCAGAGAGGACTCGAACCGCATTTCACCCTATCCGCGGCGCATGTTCTGATCCGCTGCAGTAGCAACGTTTGTTTCGCCACCACTCTTTCTACGCTACAACACATCTATCTGTCAGCAACCAACCGTCAGCGATTTTGACGTGGTAGTCGATATCGACACTGAACCGGGTTACGCCGACAGATATTGGTTATATATATATACTATATATATATTTATATATATTTAGAGAGAGAGAGAGATGGACAGACGTCGGTAGTGTAACGGTTTGGAACAGAGGTTCCGGATTGAATGAAATGCTGGTTCGAGTCCTGGCCGACGCTAAAGTTCTGCACATCACTCAACACATTGGGTATATTCGTAGCATCATATCGTCGTTGTAAAGCGGTTGAATGAAAAGAATTCTCGATTGCTAATAAACAAATATAGAATAAAGCTCTTGGCGCTGATCAATCGCTGAGGTATGCGCCATCCATTGGTCTTCAATTTTTACTTCGTTTGGGGTGATTGAATGCATATCTGGCTTTTACGATGACTCGCCGTGCTCTCCCGCTCAACCGAGTTAGTGCTGCTTATCCTTCCAGACAAGTCTGAGACCAGTCTTCTACCAGTTTTACCGACCGCGGAGGTATGGATGACTTGGTGAGCCATGAGCGCGGGATCGAACCATTGACCTCGTGTGCGACCCAGAGCACCTCTAACCACTGCGCCCCATGCGCTTTTGGTTTCTAATGGTCTGGTGAGAAGCTCAACTGAGTGAAACAAACATTGAGAGGAACAAATTACACAGAATGCGACTGCTCCCACAGAATACGTATTGAAAGTATGTAATGCCAAAAATCCGCTGTGAAATTTTTAAAGAAGCTCCGGAAGCGTAATCTTCTTCGAAGTAGTAGAAGTAAGTATTGAACTTTTCTCCAGAAACCAGGCTCAGTTTCAGAATCAGCATTTCTCAAACTAGTGAATGGCTATGGAAACATAGACGAATGAGAAAATAACAGTTATATAGTACTTGGAAATATGCCTCTTCTCAAAAAGATATCGTTTCCTTGTAAAAACACAAGGAAGTTTCAGAGACATAGATACTGCTTTTGCTGAAAGGAATCCTTATAGAAGTCCATTTAGTGATACTCCATCATTTGATGATAGATCGCCCTCTGAGAACCTCAATTTGCCTATCAAATTCCCTTATTTCCCCTACGGTGCTTGGCGAGCGATGAGACAAACCGTGGTTCATTTATGCACCACGTCGTAGTTAAGGAGTTAATAAACGGTTAAACATCCTTAAGAGGTAGAACCAGGAGCTGATTTGTGCAAGCTTATAGTAAGTTCTAAATTACTAGTTGCATATGCATTTACTAATTATTTGATCTGTACCATAGATTTTTGATTCTGCGGACTCCAGCACTTATATTATTAATTCGTCTTCTTACGTCACTTCACTGAAGATTTGCCTTCTTCTTTAACGTCTTAGAATAGTGATTGAAAATATTCCTTCCAGTACTGAGGATAGTCAGGCTAGATAGTTCCGTCGGGTGTTCGCTACTGACTGCCGGAAATTGTTTTCAGGTGAGAGATCAACCTTGTGTCGGGCCTCGTCCACTAGCCACTCTTCCACCGATTTTGCTCGCTACTCTCTAGAAGTTTAAATGTGATGGCTTGTATAAAACCTTCACTGTGTCAACAACTGGGCAAGTATGGCTCTTAAGCTTTTCATTTTCTTTTCAGTGTTCTCCTCTTAAAATGATTGCTTCAGCAAAAATTGAAAGCAGCACTGGAATTCATAGGATTGCAAGCAAAGGCCACGCATCCTTAAATACGGCAATGTATTTGAGGAGATAATCGCTTCTGAAAAGAATGAGTATCGCTTGTTTATACGAGTCTCAACGAAGGATAAATACAAAAGTACGACATCTGACACACGTAATATCAAGATTCCATATTGCAGCAATAAGGGAGTTTAGAGTTTGAATTAGAGTTTAAAAATGAAGTAGGATGCTATTTTCAAACCACATAATTGAAATTGAACTCCTCTTGACCTCAAGATTTTGCAAAGTATATCAAGAATAATTCGATTGCAAGCGCCTAGAGCGTTACTTACAGCTTTGAGGTTAATAACACACTTGAAAAATCTATAACATTCCAACCGAATTTCCTTGCCACCAACCCTCACTAACTCTCAGTTTATGCAACGTGGTCTTTAAAGGATGTTTTGAGATGGTTTTTTAAATCTGGATCACGTGAAAAGCACATTTCAAATGCTCATGAAAGCTCGATACTGATATTGGGCTTCTTTCGTATAGAGTAATAGGAAGAATAGTAATGCGTTTATTTAGTCAGATAAGCTAACCTATGGCTTATGAAATTGTTTCCTGTGAAACGTGATCAAAATTCAGCCTATGCAGTATCAAAAGCTCGCAAACATGAGAAATGGTGACATAAGATTGAGAACGAAAGAAGTTGATGTACATAGCGATATACGAAATTCCCCAATGCTTTTCTATGGCCATTAGTTGACAAAATCGGAAGGCACTAGAAATAAACGGAAAAAGAGAAACCTCAATAGATCGCCTATGCCCTTCGTTATTGCAGTCAATTGGTGCTATTGAACGAGTTGAGAGAACCACCGATGAAGCAATGTGCCATTTAGGACCACCGATGCCAGAGAATGTAAACTTTCCGCCAACTGAAAATCACAACGTTATCGTTATAAAGAACTATGACATTCTTTATCAGCTAGTAAGCGCCTTATAAAGTTAAAAAAGAGAGTGTGTGACTATGTGATAGAATAGCAATGTTGATACGAAAAGTGTAGAGCAAACATTAAGTGGAATAAAGAAAGGCGAAACACCAAGAGAACCAAGTATATATAAAGATATGTTATGTAAGCAAAGATTAGGGAAGTATTTCAAAATGTAAATGCTTAAGTTTGTGTAAGGGTGAGGTTTTCATCAGGTGTTGCCGGATGGAACCTACTTGTTCCGTTTCCGGAAAAAGCTCTATTGCTGCAACAAAATGCGAATTCTCGGTGTGTATAACAGGATTCAGAGGAGGTGCACACGTCGGAAACCGTTTTCCGGCCACTTTTTCGACACAGTACTGGTGAGAAAATGTAAGGCACCTGATCGCCCTGAAAATAGCACCTGTACAGTTTTCTTTCGAGTGTTGGATCACCATCGAATCAATAGAACTGCTTCGTTTTATATACATGTATACATATATATATATATATATATATATATATATGTATATCTGCTTTGTATATATATATATATATATAATTATATATATGTATATCATTTCTTCAGTATTGTATGTTCTTAGATCTGCTTAAACAGAATCCTGATTTCTTTGAAACGTATATATGGCTCTGACCTAACAACTCGGTAAGATTTCAAACATTCTCACAGATCATACTAAATGTTTATAGCGAGGTTTAAAAGCAGTCGATAGAGAATTCTATATTTACTGTCAGACGGAATCCGTTGAGTGGAAAAAAATGGTGATAACACAATATCATGTGTTAGCACCACAAACAACGTCTCCCTATCCCTACTATAAAGTAAGGTTCAGTCAGTGTGAGGCATGGGCCACTGATGAAGGGGGCGAGACCTCCGAAACGTACGTAGGGCTCTGTGGTATCAAATTCGGTGAGGTTTTGAACATTTTCACAGACTACACAAAATCCTGATCAGTGCACGATATCCGAATCAATTGCGCGCTGCGTTGGAGTTAGTAGTGATTTAGTAATCAGTAATTAGTTTAGTAATGGTAAACTATTTTCGTGTACTTCCGTCGAATTCTCGGTTCACAAAGCAGGAAAAAAACTTAAAAAGGGCTTGACGGGTCCTAAACTGGCTTTAAAAAGAAATGATTACAACTTCTCTTGTAACTGTACAATCCATATCGTTCATTAATGGTATAGATTAAAGAAGTGCGCTTGGGAAAACTAGTGATAGCATATTGAAATCTGATGCTGTTTCGATTATGATAAAGAGATCCATGTGGGATACAAACTTAGAGATTCTTCGCTCACATCAAAAATTTTTCTACATTTAATCGAAATGCCACCTATTTTCAAGCCATCTGGGAAGGTCATGCTAAAATGAACGTTGATTGCATTTTTTTTTCAAAATATATTCTTTAGTCTTAGCGATGGAACTTCGCAACAAATGTTTCATTATCTATTAAGAGAACTTTTTTGAGTCAAACGATATTTGCGATAAAGAAAAGCAGTCTCAGCTGATGGTGACATAAAGAATTTTTGTTTCTCTTCGTCTTTCCCACTGCAATAACACTGCTACAGTTTGAGATCTAATCGGTCGTTTCTATTCTTCGCATTATTCGATTCTCGAATAGCAATAGAAACTCACATTGCTGCGCCTGAATACCGCTAGTTCAGAAGAGAACGGACACGAAACAGTGTAGGTTTTCCACATTCGTGCTGAAATGTCATAGAGATGGATATTTTTGAGCTACAATGTATTAAAAAATCATTTACTGAGCAGTCAAGGACATTAAAAAGTTGAAGCGTTACCCATATGCCTCAATGTGCACTCTTCATCATTGAGGTGGAGATCGGCGTTTATTTTCAATGAAGCGGAGCAGTTAACCGGATAGCGAAGCATGCTTGATTCTGGGCATCGAAATACCACTAGAAGACATAACACTGCTGACTTCAAGTGATTATATTAAGGTAAAAAGAGATTGCCTCAGCGTGAAAGTGAAAAAATGTGGGAGCTTTTGAAGCTGTTCAATCTTGAGAAATGACTCCATCCGTGAAGTTGTAGAGATGATTGAATTCCTAATGCATCATATCAGTGTCCTTTACATTTCGATTTCAAGGGAACATTGATCAATCTTGACTTGAGTTGAAATCTGATTGAACATTAGTTCGATCTCATTCAATGTTTACGAATTTTTCTTAGAAGTATTAGCGATCATTAGAAAGCTTAAATCTTTGGCTACAGCACTGAGTAATGGTTCTTTCAAAACAACCTTATATAACGCTGCAAAATCGAAAATAAAATCATGTTTTACGTTGGTCGCGAGCCTTCATTTTTATGACGCCTATAATTCGCTGAGAGCACGAAAAGCGCACGAACGTGAAGAGCAAATCTTGCAGTATCTGACTCAACCGTTTTATATGCGATTTCCTTCAAAGCGGTGAAGAAATTCTCAACTGAATAACAGATTGCACCTCATATGCCTAACCAGTCAGACTATCGATTAATCACCACACCCTTGCGCCCGTAGGTTAGTCGCTAAACATGCCGCCGAATATGTAAAACTCGATCTCATTTTCCCTTCTACACTGCAGTAAAACGGTAATCCCAGAAAATAAGCATAGCGTCGGAATCAGTAAAACTTGAGCTATCGAATGTTCGCTGATAGTTTATGAAAGTGCTCTGTCGTGCAAGGTATTATTTATTTATTTTGATTTGAACATCAATCAACTGAAGGGAAATCCGACTGCTTGGACCGAACGCCAGACAATCTCTTGGAAACAATATCATCAAGATCTGAAAACCTGAAAACGCCCTTGTAAGGTTAATTTAGGAATCCAAGGGATATCGATCTGCACAACCAGCAACAAGGTCAGCTTCAGTACCCCCGAACACGCGGTGCTCCCGTCTATGGCGTCAAGCGGCGAGATAACTGGTGAAAGACAACAAAACCATGGAATACGAAGGATACTCGGACCGCCATTGGAGCCGGATCTTTTTGATACGCAATCGACACGCCACGGAGATTGTTTTCTACTCTGTACGTATAATGCAAAAACACTCTCCACTGATGCAGATCTTCACGCATTTCTTGAAGCAGTAAATCGCAAAAAATTTAAATTACTGTACAAGAAACTAAAACTATGAAGACCGACAAGCGTCAACTAAACAACGGCACATTCGTAAATCGCGCAGAAAAGGTGCCATCACGATATGTCGGAGGCGTAAGCTTTGTCGTTCACCAGTCCATAACCCATCTCGTCGATCGTACGAAATCCTTTCCCCTCGCCTAGCTATTCTTCGACTCTAACTAAAGTGTGATAATAGAATTACTGTCATCAACTGTTATTCACCAACCTACGCAGCTCGTGAACACGAACTTGACACTTTTTACCAACAGTTTGAAGAAGTTATCCGTAATGGCATATTATAAACTCGTTGTCGGAGACTTTAATGCCAGGTCGGGAATGGCTAACGAGAGCGAATACAGGATTGGAAAATTTGGATTAGGAGAAGGAAAAGAAAATGGAAGCCGTCTCGCTGGATTCCTGTCTGCGGCACGTCTCTTTCACGGAAATTCACTTTTCCAGAAGGAAGAACACCGTCGCTGGACATGGGAGTCTTCTAATGGCACGACGCATGCTGAAATCAGCCATATGCTTACCAACAGAAGATGGTACCTGCTCGACACAACCGTAGTGCCATAATTCTGTACTGGGTTTGATCACCGCCTTCTTTGAGCAGAGATACGATCCAGTCGCAAGCTGGAAAAGAATTCATGTCACCTATCAAGAAGAAATCATCAAACCGTCTACGACGAGAACATTGTAGACGAAATCATATCCAACCACGACTGGCAGATTAAGGATGATGCGACCGAAGACTACGAGCTGCTTGTCGAAGGACTAAAAATGTGCGCTGATTTAGCTTTAGTCGCTCAACCCAGAAGAGCCGATCTCATCTCCTCCAACGAAGGAGTTGCTCGAGAAATGAAGGAAGCTGAAGCTCGATCCAAATGCAACACATTTGGCTCGGTTGATATCAAATATCAGCTGCAGAAGAGCTTTGCAGGAGGATCTACATCGGTACTAACAGAAGAAAGTGTTAGAAGCAGCACAAGAAAGATTTAGTCTGAAGAAGTGCCGTCGGATTCTGTGTGATTATAGCGTTCCGCTGTCAGCGTTGTTGATCGAGGATGGCATCACGAAAATACACTAGTAAGAAGTAGCAAGATTCAACAGTGATAAATCCTGTGTCATACCAGCACCTTTAACTACTGCGTTACAAGCGCCCTCTCAAAGGAATCAATGGCTGGAAACCTTACTTTATGCTTTAAACTGAATAAGCCCTTCGGATAAACGAAATCTCCATGATTTTTTTACCACTATATAAGAGTTTCTGGAATAATCTGGACACTTTATGTTTAGAGTATTCATAAATTATGTACAAAATAACATGAAGTCTATATCCTTTGCTGATTACATCAATTGGAAAAAGTGAAAAAAATCACATTCATGCAGCTAACGCCTATCAGCTAAAGAAAATGATCAAAATAGAACATAATTTTATATAATTAGGTCAATAAAGTTTTGTGGAAGTAGAAGTAAGCCTTCATTGCCATTACCAAAAATGTCGAACCAGTTCAAAAATGCGCTCTAAGTAAACAAACATCAGTCCGAACTTGCCATGACTTCCCTACGCTGTCTATCTTCGCAAATCTCGTTGGCCACAGTCGAAATGAGGGCTGTAATAGGATCAACTTGAAGAAACGGTATCGAAGATTACAAAAAATTAAGTTGCAAGCCTTTTTTGTCAAGAATATGTGTGCTTTACTTCATGAAACAGGAGTTACATATTTGTTCTTTTTTTCGAACTGTCTTTCAATCAGAAGCAAATGCTTGTCATGCATGATAATCAATATAGAAAATCCAAACTAATTACTACTCTCTATATTCAGTCACCCTAACAAAAAAAATCTTGATAAGAGAACGAATCCCTCACCAACAAACAGAGCGAGTATCATGACTGCCATGTTAGTAATCTGATGAAGGATGGAAAAACGACGAGGTACCGTGGGAATGTTTTGTTGAAGGAAATAGTGCCCACTTCTGAATTACTTCAGTAGTTCTACCAATGAAATAAGCTGAGGATATGGGCAGATTTCCGTCGCAGAACAGATTTCAAAGATTGATATCCGCAGAATGGAGTATGCCCAAATCGTCAAAAATGTCTTGTTATTGCGCAACTTTTTGAGTTGATTCAAGGCAAGTCAAGACTGCCATAAATGATGTAATGTCAACTTTACTAGAGCAGCGTTTAGTGTTTTTCGTTTGATGCCAATGGATAGTGCGCAGTAAGTGCTTGAGTTCTCTCTCATTCTGGTCAACCTTTTGATAAGGAAACCTGATGAGCAAAGGTAATTTCCACAGTTTTCAACAATCGTGGTCTACCTTTCGAAAACGATTTTTCAGTTGATCAACCCCAGAAATAGAGACTTCAACACAACTGGATTGGGGTGCATTTCTAATTGGTGGGTCTTTTTTCGGGCAATACACTACTTTTGAAATCTTGGAGCTTATATGGTGTTGACATTTGATGCAACGAAAGAAGAAGTTTGAAAACTAGAAATCCATCTTATTCATCATTTTTCATCGCTGATAGTTACCGACTTTTACCATGAAAGACCAAGCCATTTCTTCCATCACATCCAGCAACAATAGAATACCATTCATTGACTAGTAGAATTTACCTAATACCATAGCTGTCTAATGATTCATTCAATATTTCACAGTACCTAAACAAAATCTGAACTTTATCATAAACCGGTGCACTTTTCCTCGAAACGTCCCAACGTGTTTGAAGGCTCTGGACGATAGGGTTACTTTTTCTCTGACGGCAGCGGATGAGTATTTCCAAATGAAATAGTTTGCATGACTGCGACCTTTCACTGCGGAGCGATTGAATAGGTAAGTTGGCTGAACTGGATTACATCTGAAACCACTTTTTTCCAATGCTTAACGACATTTCGCGCAGCGAGTGGGCAACAGTAACATCTCAGAAAAACAAAACCTTAGACACAAATAAGAAAGCAATATTGCTGTTTGATAATTGAGTCAGTGACGAAGTTGATTAGAAACTTATTCACTAGGCTGACGTCCCGGTGCATATCGTCTCTTCAGAGCCATTCAAATTGACGTCGTTCGTCCTCGTTGTGGCCTTCGTGTCCGTTTCGTATAAATCTAATTTCTCATGTGGGCATCGCTCAAATGAAGATTCTTTGGCGATGCCCTTACATACAAGGTGACTGCTGATGATACAGATTTTCCGCTGATATATGTTTTCTGACGAACCTCTCCCAAGGGTTAACCACCTCATCGTAGCTAGAAGTGTTCCTGAGCGTCAGACTGCAAAGTACACTATAAAGACTTCGATCCCCGGAAGAGCCACCCAAGCTGCAAGTGAGTTTGACGTTTCCACAGGAAAGTGCAGCCTAAAACCGTACCACCGGAAATGGCCACCGTCTTGGTAGCTACTACTCGCAAAGTGGTAATCTCCGTCTAATTCACATAGGTGGGCGACCGCTCTAATGTGGTGACGATCTAAAGAAGTCACGGTTAGGCCTAGTTTGAGATTCTAGCTAAACATAAATTTCACGTGCTGGGGTCCGCTGAATCTGTAGAAATGGACCGTTCAAGTATCCAAGTAGCGGTCAACCATTCTATAGAGTTCACTCAAATCATTGGCCTTCCCCATACGTAGCAGTATTTTTTTGCAAGCCGACTTTCTTTTATATTCGGCAATATATTCAGTCACGTATTTTCAGCTATTTGAGCCTATAGTAGAAACTTGATAACTGCAATAATTTAAGTACGGATCAAATTTAGCTATGGTTTCGGTGTTTAGTACTTACTTTTTGTCGTGATAGATTGATGTTAGGCATTGAAATGATTGAGACAAGCTCTAGAAAAAATCGCTGAACATTTATTGACTGATCTACACAAGCGACCTGTGCAACTACTTCACAAATTACACTCTGTGAGATTGCTTTGTTTTTTAAGGCTGATATGTCAGTGGTTTGCGTACGCTTAGTAAGTCTTGCCCGCCCCATAGATGCCATGCGCCCTACCACTCACCTCTGATGATAGCAGGGAAAGGGAAAACATGTCAGGTCAAGGCAACGTGGAATGTGATCTTAATACTGTATATTATACTACATAAAGAGACTATTCTACTACATATGGAAGGATTAAAAACTCTAGGCGTTAATCAATTCTTGAGGGATGCTCCATGCATTCGTCATCAATTTTCAACTTCGTTTGAGGTGATTGCATGCATATCCGGCCTTTAAGATGACTTGCGGTGGCTTTCCGCTGTGTTGAGTCGGTGCTGCTTATCCTCCCACAGAAGTCTAATACCAGTCTGGTGCCAGTTTACCGACTTCGGAGGGATGGATGGCTTGGGGAGCACGAGCGTGAAATGGGACCATCAACGTTGTGTGCGAGGCAGAGCATCTGTGACCACTGCGCCACGTGCGCTATAATACTACATATTATACTGTGTATAATACTAATATTGTGCTATTGGTTAGATATTATAGATTGAATGTCTATAGTGCAGCTCAAAAACAGTCGATTGTAGGGTTATTTCATAAATACTTTTCAAGAAGAAAAGTAAATGTGTGTCTGCTGCTTATGCTGAAAGACAAATTTTTGGGAAATGGTGAGCTCAAAGTCTCCTTCATTAGTCATTCCTCCACATTCATGCTAGAAATGTGACCACAGAAGATGCGATATCAGCAGGTTGCCGTTACCGTATGCCATTTGTTTTTACATACATGTCTCTGTTCTATGACTCATTTCTGCTTCAGATGATATATCTGACATAATCCAGGTAAACAATGTTTCATAAGCTGTCAGGGCAAAAAGTCAAATGGTTTCCTGAGTCCGCTTTCATTGCGTTTTTGCTTCTTAGGCTATGACTTGATAATTCTACTTCTTCTTTCAACTGTGAAATCTAGAACATTTTTGCACTTGAGCTGTTTTATGACGTCAGTATCGCCGTGTTTAGAGGCATAACGAACGTAAATGAAGAGGTAAGTCATTGCTTTACTTCAAACTTATAAGCCCCTTTCAAATAGTGACCACTGCTTTATCTGCATGTTTTCTTTCTTACTCGTAGTGTTCCACTTCTACGATGAGATTTCTAGAGTTGAGAGTCGCTTTCAATTAGTTATTACTCTAGAGTGTCATGTTGAAGATGGAGAGCGAGGAGATAATGAAAAGCAAAGAGCGTCTTTTTCCCATGGGGCTGAAACAAAGGTGATTAATAGTTATGATCCGACTACTTTTTCTTTTAAATAGTTTTTACTGGTCTTTCTTTTCATAGCTCATTTGGATGACTTCTCTTCCACGTGCTCACCTATTTCTTTTAGGGTATATCAGATCTACCGCAACTCCCAGCCTAAATCTCTGTCGACGACTCTTTGACACAAAGACTCATCTCGTACGAGGTGACCTCTTTCATTATTTGTCACGTTGTTTAGGAAAACTGCGCAGAAACTGTCATAACGTTTTCCGACGTGGTGTAATGACGTACATCGGCGCTGCGCATTAGGCCTTACCAGAATGGACCTGGATGCACGTTCCAATGGATAAGTGGTGCTGCAATAAACAAGTGTCCTCAAGAGGTCTTCATTGAAGTTCAGCATGCAGGTGAAGAAGTACACTTAAGGATTCTAATGGCAAAGGCGACTACCCGCCAGATTATTTGGTGGCTCGTTCTTTCAGGCAATGATAGTCGGACGTAACTGTGCAGCCGTGTGGTTCAGATTTGAATTTGACTGACTTATATGTCTCTGAGGAAGAAGGTACCACTTATGAAAACTAGTGAATATAACGTCTACAGCTTCTTATTTCTGTCTAACTGCAGCGTGTGTCCTCTAAGAGTCCTTTATTTTCAATCAACTTTGTCAGGAGATGATTTTTTAGCGATGAATACACATTTTAAATTGATTAATCCGTCTTCACATGTTTTTTATCTGTGCGAAACCCGGTACCGCCTTCTTCGTGAGCATCATAGAATACTGACTGAGCACGTCTTTTTGCAGTCTCGATAGTAGCTTGGCTGTGAGTTACCTAGGGAGTTCGTTGTTGACTGCCGCGAAGTGCTGGTGGCTCGCTTTTGCGCTCGCGCGCGGCGGCGTTCATCGCGACCACGCGGACACGCACCCTCAATAATATCACCACTGGAGTGAAATTATGAGTGTTTCAAAATCACTACTTATACATAGATTTTTCTTTCATTCAATAGGCATATGTAGACAAGATTTAATACTATTCTTCTTTGTTAACTGTAAGGAAGCTCTCTTGTAATGTACAGATTTGTTAGCTGATCTGTTCACCTGAACATAAACATCGAATCTTCTAAAATATTCTGAAAGGGATAGGATAAAGCTCTCGGCAATGATCAATCCCTGAGGTATGCGCCATGCATTCGTCTCCAATTTCTAACTTCGTTTTAGGTGATTTAATGCATATCTGGCCTTTGCAATGACTCGCGGTGGCATCCTGTTGTAACGAATCAGTGCTGCTTATCCTCCCAAACAAGTCTGAGACCAGTCTGATACCAATTTACCGACCACGAAGGGTTGGATGGCTTGGTGAGCCATGAGCGCGAGATTCAAAATTGACGTCATGTGCGAAGCAGCACCTCTAACCACTGCGCGACATGCGCTCCTCTAACATACATATTATCCTGTTTTTTATTACCCAAATGGATCTATTTCTCACACTAGTTTCTTCATTTTGTTTAGATGTCAAGCACTGTAAATAAGTGCAGAATGCGATAGCGCGATGATGCGTTCATGCTTATGAAAAATGCCTAACTTTGTCGTTTAATTACGTTGTTGCACCACCGCGCCGTCTCCCCTTACGATATTTTTCACCTATAGGCAAATTTTCAATATCACTGGACATACTACGTGTGTAAATAAGATGGCCGCGCTGGCGTATTGGGCGCACGCGATTCCGATATGCGTGAAACGTGGCCCCAACTCCCAACTGTGGTTCAACGATGTGCATATCACTCATCATCCATGGATATGCTATTACAACATCATAACACATCAAGCCACTTTTGCGCTTCAAATGCAGCGTAACAAATTAGGAGAGCTTCGCAATTACTTTCAGAACAAGTCAGCGAAATGGATATTTCTAGATCGCCTGCTTAACTGAGTTCGATCTGAAAATTGCAAAGAGTCTCAAAAGTACCAAAGGAATTTCCAAAATGGCTTTGAAAAGGTGTAATTACTGTATTTAAAGCACTTTAATGTCCAGAAAGTCGCCTCTGTGTCAGTGTAATTAAGGTGAGTTGTCAGCGATCAACGCTAGATACTGCCACAACTTTCGTGAGTTGATGACGACCAACTATGCTTGTTAACGGCACTTCTTCCATCGTACTAGCCTCAGCGCTTATACCATCACTTACCTAACAGTGTAGGTAAACATACATCTATTACAATAAAAAACCAATGGAAAAGATTATTTCCTTAATGCTTTACCATATTGGAAAAACAAAACGGTAAGTTGAGCGTAAAGGCATAAATGTTGCCTTGAAAAAATTTGTGTAAATTTTTTGAGATACTACACACACACGTCTACCCAAATTTGACAATTCTGGGATAGATAAATTCTGGGATAGATAAATTTCTTAGTGGAGTGCTTTAGCCTCAAATGAATCTAGAAATCTAAAATTTTGCTCAAATGCATCTGCTGCCAGAAATTTTGTGTGAATATATTTGATGTGCTTATGTTACATTGTTATTGCTAATACTGATGTTGAGATGACCCAACTTAGTTGAGTAACGCACGATACTAAAATTTTGATAGTAAGATACTGGGCACTCAGTAACCACTTGAACACTAAGTAAAACAATTCACAAATTGAGTCAGAAGATCATTATAATTACAATAAGTACTCATTTGTACTCAACTCAGCGTTGCTTTGCGTCAGCCAAATGGTTGTGCCCGACCTCTGGCTGTAGTGGTTCCAATTTTGCTTTTCTGACAACTTCACGTATCCCCTTGTTTTTCTTCGTAATCTCAATCCAGAAAACATCTTAGTATCCATTCTATCAAGCAAAAAGCCCTTCACATCTTCATTCCTCACTTTCAAGATATTTAGACACATTTAGATTCGATCTACTTGACAAATGCTCGATGGCCATATTATTAGTTTCCAGATTCGTGTGAAATGGGCGAAATATCCTAGTGGAGAATACGTTTACAATACAGAAAGGAGCATTACAACTTTCGTCAGTCAAATGCGAAGATACGGCGCTTCATTGCTAATGTGAAATGTGCGCGAAATAAAGCATTTTAAAAAGCTCAAAATTATGGCGATCGTTCATGACTTACGTTTATACGGAGCTCTAAGGTGCGCATAATGCGTATAATGCGTGTCTTGGTTCTCCTATTTTGAGGTAAGTTTGGTTTTTTCTTTTGTTATTTTGGCTTGCAACACATCAATTGAACTTTTTAATGTTTTTACTGCCTTTTTCGCAATAGTATGATGCTTCATGTACACCTAAGAGAATTAAGTGTTGTGCGAAAACATTAAATAAATAAATAATAAGGAATAGTAAACATTTTTGAATACCTTTCAACACTCTTGAGTATAAATGAAACAATACAATAGGTTAAGATGGCTATTAAAAGCCATAAAAAGACTTTCTAGGGCATCTGGATGCGCTTTTATATGAAGTTTCTCAAGAGCTGACGAAACCCAAAAATCATCGTAAAGAAGTGAGAGAATTGTTTTTTTCTGTTAATAATTAGCGAAAGCAGTCCAATGTCGCTAAGTTCCAGGCTGGCAACTAAATGATTGCGGATCTTGTCGACCGAACGTTACTAGCACTCGTGGTCTCTTCATGAGTTCCTGAAGTGTTTGATTGTAATTATCTTTAACTGGTGAGAAAGTTGCATCGAATAGTTTTTTTTTTAAACTTCCTTTGCTGTCTTAATTTAGAAACAGAAGAGGAAAACGCGCAATTCAGATATATTTCAATGCAATATTGTATTTTTATTTCTATCTATCTTATCATTGCTTTTGAATTCTTAATCATTACGTCTTCTAAATATCATTTGGGTTCTTCTCTTCCGAAAGGCGGTAAATGAAGAAGCACCTTTTTTTACTGGAAAGGAATTTTTTCAAGTTAGTAATCATTCGAAGGCTAAAATCTCTGGCGACTGCGCCACGTAGTCGCTTTTCAAAAACACTCTTTTATAATGCAGTAAAATCAAAAATAAAGTTATGCTTTACATTAACACCATTATTGCACTATTGCTTTGCTAGAAGTACGAAAAGCATAACAACATGCAGAGAAAATTTCGTGGTCAAATGACAAAACCGCCCTTTATACGTGACGCGAAGACGTGTTTCAATCGATCAATCGATCGATGGCGGACTTCCGCATCGGATCTACAGTGACCAAACACGTGACTGTAGATTAGCAGGTAAAAAAGCGCGCCGAAGATAAGGACTTTAGTCAAATTTCCCTGTTACAGTACAGTGAGACGGTCTTTCTAGAAAATGAGCACAGGGGTGCTTTTGGTGAGTTCCGATAGGGCGGAACAGGTCCCTGCACTTGAACCTTATTTGCTCAGAGCAAGTCATATCCTTATCAGACTATTAATTTTGAGCAAGGTCTATAGGAAAACGGTCGAATGGAGAATTTTCAAAACCTTGAAAAAGAATAAAAAAGACCTTTCTTTGAATATGGGTGAAGATAGGGGAAAAGTATTGGAATCACTTCTGTGGAAACACATATCTGTAACCAATATTTGGCATAATGCTGATGTTCTAAGCCTTCTATTCAAACACGGTTCTCCCTTCTCGCTGAAAAGTGCTGAAAAAAAGTGAAACCTCAGCAGTGTTGTTACAGCGGCAATCCTGAGCGACTTCGACGTGAAACCTTTATCACTGGTTGTCTGAAGAGCGATTATGAAGCAAAATCTGCAAGAAAATGTGGCAGTGGTGGACGTTTCTACTTAAAACCTCAGAAGTTGTGTAAACAAGCATCTTATACATTGTAGACAAACGAAACGGAGTCGGCCAAGGAATATTTGCAGAGCTATGATGCTGAATATATATATATATATATACATATATATATATACATATATATGCATGCATATATATGAATGTTTCTATAAACATTTATATATATATATATATATATATATACATGTATGTATATTTAACGAAGTATGTAATATTTAACATGAATTATCTGGGCGCTTTCAAACGTTTCAGCCAACATGAGAGCATTTTTATATAGAGTTTGATGCCAGGACTCAGACTGAAGGTGCTACAGACCCTTTTGGGACCAAGCCTATGCATAACTCATTGTTGCCGTAATCAAATCTGAACAGAAAATTTTCAGAGTCGCTCTAGGAGGCCTAGACAACGAAGCAAGCGCTACTCGATGTTAATATATTGCTAAATGCTGGATAGTCCAATTTTGGATGGTTATTTCTCATAATGTATTGGCAGGTACGTAAGAATTGGAGTAACGAATTTGCAGAAAAGTTCCTCCTCACCGACTTCTACGCTGCATATAATATAATTCGGCTAACCATAAAGTGAAAATCAAAATGTGGTGTAATTTTTGTTATGTTGGAAGCGTGAGCCAAGAAAATTGGCGTCATATAGTGCTATTGCCATCACCTAAGTTGAGATGATATGTGCCAGTAAGAGGACGATCGCCACGAAATGATAATGTGACAGTCAGGTTCAGACTGTTCGTTTGAGCGTACGTTCTGCCCACTCACAACGCAGCTCAAAATAGTGACATATTGGCAATAAGTTTATTCAGCAAGCTTCCCGAATAGCCCTCTCAAGCCTCATGGCTCACTCTTAAACGAGGTCTTAAAACAGTAGATTGTAAGATTTGTTGCATATGTTTTGTAGTAATTACGGATCATGCAGTCCGCAATCAATCACTCTGAAAGAACGCAGTAATGCTTGATGAAATCAAAGGCACAGCATCTCGCAGTGATTCATCAACGCTGAAAGCTTTATCCTTTATCCTGTATCACCTGTCTTCCTGCCGATCTTTAGATGAGTCCAATTTTCATTGAGAAAGTCTCCATTTTTCTCTGTATGTTGCAAATTCAACTTGCTCGTTTTCGTGACTTCATTTTCGTTCGTCATTGCTGACAACGGAGCACTATAATCATACAGATTCCGACGGCACTTTTTCAAACTACATCTTTCTTGTGCTACTTCTAACAGTTTGTTCTGTCGGTACCGATGTAAATCTCCTGCAAAGCTTTTCTGCAGCTGGCATCTTGATCATCTCTGCATGAACATGAGCATCTCGCATTTTCTCTCTTTCTCTAGAGATCCCTTATTATTTTTGTATCTGAACAAGAAATCTCCAAACCTCTCAAAGTAGCGCTATCTGAAATCAATCAATAACCAGTCGATGGCGCAAATCTCGACAATTCCAAAGACATTTTTTTTTGCAATGGACTCCTTAGTGCGTAACGATCAAAAGAAGATCAGGTTCTTGCAAATTTTACAATGGCAAAAACGCGATGGTTCGGTGTCCGTGTTTCGCTGCGTGTAGCCTAACTTACTTCTGACTGCTACAGTGCATTAAAAAGTCTCTTTGAAAAACAAATACTCCGTCAAAATCATCAAGATTATGATATCGAATGCTTACTAGGAGGTCAGGGGAAAACTTTTACAGCGCATCCATCAAAAAAAAGTCATTTTACAAATGAAGTTTCCTTAAAATTTTCGAGATTTGAGCTTAGATCACCAAAACTCCAGAAAAAATGAGGAAATGAGTTTTCTTCGATGGGTCGATGTAGCATATGGAGAATAGGAACGATCCAAATTTGAGGAATCCAATATTCTTTCGACTGCTACAGCGCACTAAGAAGCTCTTTTTCAGAAATCAAGTACATCTTTAAAACTGTCCAGATTTGTGCTATCTAATGCTTATTGAAACGTTGAAGTAAAAGCTTTGTCTAGAGGAAAACACTTTGCTGTGGAATAAAATTTCATGTTCTTCTGTCAATGTGCGATAAATAGGCGTTTAAGAAATAAAGAAGATCATCGAATATCTCGTATTTCAAGCTATTCAATGATTGCTAATTATTTAAACAAAGGCAAAAAACCCCTTTTGTAGCCGAGGAGCTGAAAGGAGCTTAAGCAGGGTGGAAATAACGAAAAACACCTAATCTTCTTGGTAAAACTTATTTCAGTCAACAAATTGCTAATAGCAGTATGTCTGCGTAGTTGGCGAGTACTTTTTTCAAAAATAGAAGTTTTATGCTTACAAAATTATGAAGGAGGGGCGGGATGCATGAGGAAATATGAACCATTAAAGTAATACAAGAAGCCTGAATTTTTTCCTACAACGGCTGCTGCTGGTATTAATTCTACCACTGCAATATATATTTGAATAGCTAATTCCAGGATTATGTTGTTCAGCACACGCCTTTGGAAATTTGCAAACTGAATCCGCTGCTACGAACCAGCAGGTACAAATCGAATAGTTAAGATCCTTGTTTCAGTTTGTTTGTCTACTGTTTTCAGACAGGAGCTCACTTATTGAAAAAGTCAAGAAAGGCCTAATGTTTTTTTATGGGGTAAAAAATTAGTTTGAGGTTGTCACCGAGCGGAAGATAAGATAGCACGATTTGTATGTCTCGCTGAACGTATCGTTAAAATTTGAAAGTATTATGTCTAATTATATATCTGTGAATGTTGAGTGATATGCAGAACAATCGATATCAACGAGTGTTGAAGCCGTGCTTCACGTATGCCCATGGCTGTATTGTTTATATCGAAGAAGCGATAGTAGCAGAGTGCTGACACTGGTGGTGTTATGATGTAATGGTAGCTCGCACCCCTCGGCATGGATGAAATGCAGGTTCACATCCCGCTTGATGTCGAGTGTTTTGCATACCACTCATCATTGTTGAATGTATATTTTCAACGCCATGACACTGCTAAAGAGCAATAAAATGTAATGCACTGCAAGACGGGTGATCTTATCACATATGTAAAGGGTATACTCTCTACAAGTGATTGGCCGATGCGAAAGACACCATGTTACTGATGAGGCTAAAAAGCGCAAACGTACGTCTAGCACTATATAAGTGCCATAACAGACCTCATGAAGCGCTAAAATGTGTTATTAAAATTCATTTTTCTGTTCTAACTTATCATCACACTATAGATTGAGTTCATTCATTGAATGCGGTGAACATATATCAGTGCAGCGTGGATTCTGTAATCGAGAAAGATTTAGGCCGTTCGGCAAGAACAAGGCAACGCTTTGTCGCATAGTCATGTTGAAGCCAATCGACATGTTGCATCTTCCTGAACGTACTATTCAGACCCATCAAGTACGTCTTATTTCTAATTGCCGCTATTCCTATTCTGTCAGTAAATAAAAATGACTGTGCACGACTGATTTGGATCAGTTGCTTGTGAAAAAGGTGAAGAAGTTTTTGAAGTTAGCCGAGCAAATATTTTGATACTAACACCATATAATGTGGCAATTATAGGAAAACTGTGTCATCACAAGAGTGCTGAGATGCGAGCAAACATTGGAGCCTGAGGTGGCATCGAGCCCCACAACTACTATTTTCGAGAGAGCCGTGGAAAACTCAGTGAGGGTGATCGTAGACTGTAAGCCACCTCAGGCCAGAAACTTTGCTTGCATCTCAGCACTCTCTTGGTTTCGATCTAAATCGTACGCTGTTGTTGAGATAAATTAGCAAGAATAATGTTGCATATTGTAAAATATTTGTTATTCATAATTTTATTCATTCGCCAGCGTTGTGTCGATATTTCCTTTCACAGCGTTAATCCGTGTAATCACAATCCATTCATGCGCGTTAATATGGCTCAGGCAGGGCAACTATTTCGGAAGTTGTTCTCAGGTATTGGAACCATCTTTCTTCCACTTTATTACTTCACATAGCATGTAATTCTATGGATTTGGACTGTTTTATATTTACCTTACTTTGCTTTCGTTTTTCGTTTGTTTATTGAATTCTTTTTGTTCTTATGTATTTTGACAGATTGCATCAAAATCATTTAGCCGTTGCGGGCAATACCCTAATCAGATAACGAAATCACGCGCAGCGTCTTCAGCTGCTGTTCTCAAAGGGTTAAAATCTTCAATTTTTCGGTTGTTCCATAAATTTTTCTGCATTTTGACACTTATGCTAACACAAATGTTATTTATTTGAAGAAATTAATCAAACAACCATAAACTTCCTTTATGATCTTTGATATGCAACCATTTGCTGGGCAAAGATTGGATGCCTTCGTTCCAGAAGGAATGAGGCTAGCGGTCAAGGAAGACGGTGAGGTCACTTTCTAGTTGGTTAAATCTTTGTTTTTTTCTGCCGCAGATACTGTTCCGGGCTCGCAAAATATGATGTTCCGATGGAACAGTATCAGAGCTGAACGGTGGATATGGTGCAGTGGTTCAGGCTAGTTTCTCCAAAATGTGGCGAGTCGATATGGCAATGTGAGAGGTGTCCATCAAGGCATCGCTTTGCGGCAGCACATTTCGTTTATACGGCGAGCGATAGTGCTACGACTGTATCGAATTGTTGGTTCAACTCCTAGAACATTCTCCAGCATAGCGAAGCGTTTTCGCAACAACCCGATTTTTAACAGGAAAAACTGGATAGAATAATAGTGCGGAAAAAGTCACGGGATATAATATAGAAGTGCTAACCCAGTAGATTATTAGTGTACAATTTTCTGACCTTTGTTTTTGACTGTTTTAGAGAACTTGCTCAGAACAAGTGTTTAAGTGTCATAAAAGACCTTATCAAAGGCTCAGAATAGTTTTCAGATTATATTATAAATACGTTTTACTAGTCACGAGCAATCGACCGCACAACACTGCCCGTTGAGTGATTTTATCACCTTGCGGCAAATGTGAATATTTTGGCGGTGGTTCCCCTATATAGGAGATGTTGCCCCGCAAGGAACTGACTTAACCAAAAGGCGCCATGCAACCGATGAGGCTGTAACGCCGAAACACGTTTCTTGTGCCCTATGAATGCCATAATAGATCTCATTAAAGGCTCAAAATGTGTTAACAGATTAGTGTACAATGTTTTCCTTCAATAGAGCTATACATAGAAAGTATCTCGTTTAGTAATCATTAAGTTTTACTTTCTATGGAATAAAAGTTATTAATCCTCGAATGTTTTCTCAGGTTTCGATATGGCAGTAATTCACTGAATGGTGCCTTGAAAATAAGTGGCGTTGAACTTAATTATGAAGAATGAAGAAGCTATGGGAGAGTAGCTCGTGTACTACCATTAATGCTCAGAAGGAACCGCTAATTTGTTGAACATTGTGAGATAATATACCCAATATGTGGAGCGCTGTTCAAAAACGTTTGCGTCAGCCGGGAATCGAACCCAGATCTCACTCTTTCCGGGAGCTGACCGTTGCACTACCGACGCTAGTTTTGCATAGCACTCTTAGTTACGCTATAACGCGTTGTCTGCCAACAGCCAACAGTCGATGGTCTGGCGGGGCAGCTGCTATCAGCATTGAACCCACCTGTGTTGACAGACATTGGATATCGATAATCAGTCTAAATTCTTTTTATTTTGACTGCCACTTGCAGTGGTATGTGTTATACTATTCCCAATATGTGGAGTGTTGTGCAAAAACGTTTGCGTCAGCCGGGATTCGAACCCAGATCTCACTCTTTCCGGGAGAGTATGCTAGCCGTTCATACCGCTGCAAGTGGCAGTCAAAATAAAAAGAATTTAGATTGTGAGATAAGTTTGTTCAATTGTAAGACGCAGTGACTAGCATGTTCAGTTCGTAGATGTCTTTGATATGTCTTGTCTTCTCCTTGCAATGTAATTTCAACAATGGTTTGGTTGAATCTGTAGAGGTTTCTTGTAATAATTGATGATAACATTGAGCTTTCTGATTCATCAATAAAATCATAATAATTGATTATTCATAGTTGACAGAGCATCTGTGACGTCCATAGATTAATGATTCTAAGGGAGACGCAATCACCGGAACGGCAGTCATGTTTAGTGAATGTATCTTCCTTGCTGTTAACAACCCCGTGTGTGCTCATCAAAGAAACAGAGAATTCTTGTTACTCTTCTTATTATTGCAATTATTTTTGTTGTTAGAAGAATGAAGATGAAGATAGTGTGTAATGTCTATGATGATCTTAGATTGATGACTTTTTCTCTTTGCTTCAAGTAAATTATTTCATGATAATTCTAGTAATAAAGAGTGTATTCATAGATAGTTGGGCGGGAACCATTTTTACAAATCGCTCTTTTTGAACGATCAAAAACGTTTCCTTCTCAACAATACTTTGTGATAATATAAGTTGCTTTTAGTTTGTGTTTTGCTTTCATGGGGCTCTTATCAAAGTCCTAGCCTGTCAAGAGGGCGCATACGCCTTCTTCAGAGTTTCACGGTTTAGAGGGATTAACCTGACTTAACAGCGCCTATGTACAAAGTGCGGTGGTTGACTGACTGGTAGCGAATTGGTAGTGATGTATCGACCTGTGATATCATGAAAGTTATCGATGACGAGCGGCTAGTTCACAACCGTACTGCCTAAAATAGCACTGTCTAACAGGAATACTTCTTTCCAGTGCCGTGCTCGACCCTTAACGGTTCAGTTTGATGTGACAACGAAAATCCATATCGCAAAAACAGGCAGTTTTGAAATTTAGTCGAATGAAATGCTATATAGGCGTCGTGACCGAGTGGTTGTGATGCTCGTCGCGTCGCGCGTGTAGCCGAGCTCGACCCCCAACCCCTTCCGACAGTCAACAACAACGCCCTGTGGATCGTCACAGCAGGCTAATCTCAAAATTGCAAGATGATTCGCTCATCCAGTATTCTTCGATGTTCAAGAAGATGAAGAAAAAGAGATCGAATGCTAGATTTACCGGGAACCTCACAATGAAAAAAAGAACATTGTGAAGACAGGTCAATAAAGTGCTCAAAACATGTGTTAAAGACTTTGAACAAAGCAAAGATGCCAAAACATTAGCCAAACCAAGTCTTTTGGGAAGTTCGCCTTATATTCGTTTTGCTCTCCCGACCGTTTATGGAGATGTTCTGTTTCCACTATAGTGTCTTATGCAAATATTAGCATCAATAATATTGTTTTTATCCACCTGTCTATGGAACCATTTGATTAATACATTTTCTGTTACTTATCTCTCACCCATCTTCAGCATTTCAAAGGATACCCACATCGTCGTAGTGTCCGCTGTGATATCCTTCTCTTCGTATGACCATAAGTCGTCTACTGTTTTGACCGCATGGCCGAACGCTTAGTGTATGCTATGTTTTGCATGTGCCTCTGCTTTTCGGATAGTATACTGGTAAGCTTAAACTCGGCCCTGTTGTTCTCTTTCTTTTGTACCCTTACTTCCTTACCTTGTTCTTCTTCTTCACTGCGCTTATAGGGTCACATGCTTAGTGTAATTTTTCGAATCAAACAACCTGAGTCATCGATTCTTTTCATCATTCATTTTATTTCCCACTGATTTGGTTCCTTTAAAGTTTACTTTGAGTCGTATGCTATTTATCGCTGCGTCGGTCTAACAGACGGGCATGGCTCTTTGGCTGATACTTTTTGAAAGTGCAAATATACAGTGGCATGTATTCTCGTTTTGTCTTTGTTTTCAAAAGGTAAAAAAAAAGGATAAAGCTCTCGGCGTTGATCAATCCCTGAGGGATGCGCCATGCATTCGACTTCAATTTTTGACTTCGTTTGAGGTGATTGAATGCATATCTGGCCTTTACAATGACTCGCGGTGGCCTCCCGCTGAACCGAGTCAGTGCTGCTTATCCTCCCAGACAAGCCTAAGACCTGTCTGGTACCAATATACCGACCCCGGAGGGATGGATGGCTTGGTGAGCCATGAGCGCGAGATCGAACCATTGACCTCGTGTGCGACGCAGGGTACCTCTAACCACTGCGCCACATGCGCTCAAAAGGTAATTATTGTAAAACTGTATGAGTGTAGTAATACTGTACTGAATGTAGAGCTACTCCTGAAACAACGGACACTTCTTCCTAATTATAAAATTTAAGATGAAATGTTCTTCTAACCAAGTTGAAGCTTATCGATATAAAGTTTTATAAATATGATCCAGGAAATCTTTATGGCATTTTAGCTATAATTTCATTAACTATAGGTAACTGGAAATGTGTCCAAATGTTAATTACTCGTCACGGGTATCTATTGTGTTGTGTCTTTCTCAAACTTAAACCTACCGCTCTCTTCTTATGAGAATTATATTCTCACCATTTTTGACGTTAAAGCAGCTAAGACAAAGTTGCCGCTTCGTTCCGTTAAAGACCAAGTAAACTTGTCAAGGACTTTTGTTATTTATAAGAATACGTGAAGCTTGCTGACAGTGATCTTTTATGTTTCCCATCATCCACGCTTGGTTGATTGATATTGGCAGAATAAGACTGAAAAATGAAATCTGTATAATGGTAAGTATACTCATGTGTATATGTGATAGTGTGCCTATACGAATGCTTCGGTTGGAATGTGATCTGATACAACAGTAATTTCTTATTCACTAACTACATGTGATTTTGCCGACTGTGGGATCGCTGCCATCTTTCAAGACAGCAAGTTTTCTGTTAGACAAAGGTCAATAGCTCTCTTTAACGAGAACTAGTAGCATCATATCGTACCTTTTTTGGGAGCCATATTTATAGTACACACAACACAGCTTCTTCAAGAACCTCCAAACACCCTTCACCAAACATAGATAATATTTCTACGGATCAACAATGCAAAAATAAGACGAGCTTCCTCAAGCTGAGTATTTTATCGGATTTTAACTCGTTTTCAAAATGTCTCAGTTGAATTCTTCGCATACAGTCCGACGCTTCTCTCAAAATTTCTATCCTTGTTCTAAGCTGAACTAGTTCCATCTCCTCCTCACCCTTCCCTCTCCCCCTTCCTGAGCATGTCCTTATTCCACGAATTCCCGATCTTTCTTCTAACCTTTGCTGTGTGCAACTGGAAGAAGTAACAAAGTCAAAGGAGGCTTCAGATTTGAAGAAGAGCGTGTACAAAGAAAATTTTGGGAATTTCTACAAATATAGTGTATTTGTAATTATGAAGTCGGCTGACGACTTCACCAATGATTATGACTTCACCCGTACTTATCATTAATTCTTTGAGTAAAGACCGGCGTGAAGTTTATTGTTTGCATACCTAAAATGATTCTTCTCATTTGGAAAAGGCTCACAGTGTGTCATTCGTCACATCAATATGGAATTCTCGCGATAGATAACATCAAAGCCTTTTTATCTACTATCTTTTGTGATATTTTCACGCATCTTAGCGGACTGGAAAATATGAGATGGTCAACTAATAATATATATTTATCAACGTCAACCAAAATCCTCATGCTTCAGCGATCTGCCGTTTATTTGTTTTTGATAGGATCTTTTACGAGCATTTTGCATATGCATATATATATATATATGCATATATATATATATATATATATATATATGCAGCTGTGATTTAAATATTGTTACGGTGAAGACATCCATCCGTATCGATGATGCTTCTCAACCTCGTTTATCTTCAATAGCGACTTATCTGAATAATTTTCCACTCACTGATGATAAACGAAAACTCAAGCCAGTCAGTTTTCCCTGAACTACTTGATTATGTGGGGCACAGTGAATAAGAAGAACATCGAGGAAAAAGTTGACAACGATGCGTTCCACGCCATTGCTTTGAATTCACTCTTCCTTTTACCTTCAGAATCTAGTTTTACGTGCATTATGTAGGCACGACTGCGAAAGAATGAAGGAACATAGAGCTATCCGGCGCGGGATCGGTAATATCAATTTCAAAGTTGGTGCCTTCAGGATATTAGAACCTAATCATTCTCTATTCCATCAGTACGGGCTTGATGTCAGGAGGTAGGTATAAATCCTAGATCAAATCATAAAGTAGGAACTCCTAAATGCCAAATTTCTGTAGAAAGAAATAAAATGGAGCAAAGTAGAACGTTACTGCCTAAATCCATTCCTAACCGTCCTATTCGCATTATCCAAGCACTTTTAATTCGTGTTAGACTTAACAGCTACTTTATCATTTGCGCAAAATAATAAGAACTAATCTGTTGCGTGTTATCAAATGAAGAAAAACAAACTCCTGTTTAACCTATAAAACCAGGCATGCAAAAGCTTCGACTTTCGATATGAAAGTCCGTGTTTCATTCAACTTTTACGTGAATGTTGAAGAATATTTCATGAACTGTCTTTTTTTCCGAAGAAACTTGCGCGCAGATAGTATCTTTCCTTTTACCTACACAAGCTTACATTCCGGCAATTTCGTCTTCCGCGATTTTCTTGTTTCAGCTAACACGAGGTTTCCAATACAAGTTTTTTTTGTACAAAGTAGTACATATATAGTGGTCTACTTATGTAGTGGATACCATAACAACAAAACGACTCTGAGGAAGGCAAGACTGCCGAAACGTTAGGTCACCGATACGATCTGTATTGCACTACTTTGTACAAAATAAACTTGTATAAAAAACGTCGTGTTTGCTGAAACAAAGAAATTCACGGAATATCTCATAATTATCATTTGATCCAAGATGTCATGTGGAGCTCTTGAACAACCCGATACACGTGTTTCGACCTTACAGTCTCGTCGATCGGGCAGAACCCGTCGTCTTTCACTCTTTTTTAGCCAATCCTCTGTGGGTGCTCCAGTTTCCACACTGAGAGGTAGCGAAGACGAGCGATTCACACTTGAAATCAAGTGAAATTACACCGAGTTTACAGTGTTGTACACTCGATTGCTCTTTGGCTGGTATTTTCATAACAGTATATCTTCATTTCGAGTATGTGCTTGAGACCAGGCTCAAATTTCACTGAAGGATAAGGATAAGGATCTTGGCGTTGATCAATCCCTGAGGAATGCGCCATGCATTCGCCTTTAATTTTTAACTTCGCTTGAGGCGATTGAATGCATATCTGGCCTTTACAATGACTCGCGGTTTCCTCCCGCTGAACCGAATCAATGCTGCATATCCTCCCAGTGAAGTCTAAGACCAGTCTGGTAACAATTTAGCGACCCCGGAGGATTGGATGGCTTGGTGAGCTATGAGCGCGAGATCGAACCATTGACCTCGTATGCGATGCAGGGCACCTCTAACCAATGCGCCATATGCGCTCTTTTTCCCCAACATTTCAATATATCCCGAATTTCAATACATCTCATACATAATCACAAATTTCAATCAATGTCGAGGTTAATCGTAGTCGGTCTTGGGAAGATTTCGTCTTCCTTAGAGCCTGGAAGGCGCAGTACACCAAACTATAATATTTCCAAGACCTCTCCTTCTATCGGTTCTTCACAGTAATCTGAATATTCAAGTTTACCTGAGAGAACTAAGTGGAGAGCAAAAACTCGACCTCAGATGGGAGCTGTCCCACGTTTCACTCATACCAACGGCTCGTGATACCCCTGCACCACTGAGGCCTCATGTTTTGCTCACCACTCAATTCTTTTTAGGCATATTATATCTGCTTTCGTTAAAATGGTGGAAACTAAAGAAAGCGAATTTTCCTGACATTCTGCCACTATGAAAGCATTATCTAAGAATTTTTTTTGAATTTTCTGTCTTAAAGTTATGAATGAAACTCACAACTTGATCCGATGCAAGAGCAAGGGTTATCCAGCTCAAAAGGTTCACATTACGAAGTTTGTTAGGGAGGTACCACAGATCATCGTTAAAACCAGAAAGCACTTTTTTAATATGAAATTCAAACAACTTTATTTAATCCTGTAGTTCCATCAATCACCGCAGGTCTTTCGAATCCTAAGGGAGGAAGTATGAATTACATCTGTCTCGTTGTGTTGCCAGTGTCCAGCATCATCCGGTTGCTCATTGTAAAAAGTAATAAGATTAGGACTCCTTTCCGTAGAGTTAATCGAGTTAAGCCAATTTGCTATCTCAAAAGTAAGAGTTTATTCAATTCTCTTCATGTATGACCAACCAGATTATATTTGTTCCTCACGGTTCATTTCATATTTACTTTCAAAAGTGGTCAGAAAATACTCCCATCCATGAGAGAACCATGGCTCATTCTCATGTAGAAAACTTGACTTTGTTGAAGAGCTATGAGTACATGTCAAGGTGAATGTCATTATTATCTGTGCTCCCCACTGTTCAATGTTTCAAAGACAGAGTTATGCAATAAATTTGACATCTTATGGCAACAAACTCCTTCAAAATGGGAGGCTCCTATTATAAGGAATATTGATCTCCGGCTTCGAATATGAAATAGTGTACACTTGAGTACATGAGGGATCGGTCCTACTTGAACATGAAGTTGTGGCGACTCAAGCTTTCCATAGCGACTACATTGAGACTTTCCATTTGACAGATAAATTGATGATTAGAAAAATTTTTCCGTCTAGAGTGTCGAAAGTCGCGTTACTCATCTCCCACATCATCATCATTTGTAAGCTAGCGACTTCGTTGATACGAGACGGCAGTATTTCCCGACGTTGTCCAACTTATCAAAGGAAATCCGAATGGTTATGTCGAACAAAATCTCATCTTGTGTGACATTACGGAATGAATCTGTCGATTCGATGCTGTAGCTTAACATCCTTGGATACCCCGCAGCAGCGACCAGGCAGGAGAGTTGAAAATCTGATGCCATGAAACAATGTAAATAAAACGAAATTGATCTATGACATGGACTGTTTCTAAAACCTCGAAATAAACATTCAATAAAAATTTCAAGAATGTTTAAAGCCTGATCCGAGGTTGGTGCGCCAGGGCTATACACGCGTGTTTTGGAGGTCTCGCTCCCCTCGTCAGTAGCCCACGCCCGACATTAAGTCCTGCATTGTAGCAAGAAGGGAGGTGTATGTGGTGACAATTTTTGTTGAATATTTATTGCGAAGTTTTGAAAAAAACTATTTGTTCTACCAGCAAAGACCCATCGACTGAGAAGTGGTGATGGCACAGTGTTATTGTACACTGTGCCGTCACCACATACGCCTCCCTCTTGCTACAATGCAGGGCTTACTGTGGGACGCGGGCTACTGACGACGGTGGAGAGACTTGCGAAACACGGGCGTAAAACCCTGGCGTACCAACCTCGGGTATGGCTTTAAACATTCTTAAAAAATTCTATCAAAATAAAATCTTTCTTACATTTTATCGACATCAGTGGTCTGAGAATGTTCGTAAATGATAGACTTTTTTTTACTGTCATTTCCCACCTTCCAGTAGGCGGGGGCCGCGACCGTGTGATTGTGGTGCTCGCCTTGGCGCGCGTAAAACCGAGCTCTATTTTGCAACTCTCTCAGGCAGTCAACAGTAACGCCTTAGAGAACACCACAGTCAGGCTATCCTCGAAATTGCAAAAAAAAAATCGCTCAAGCAGTATTCTGCGGCGTTTAAGAAGAAGACGAAAAAAAGCGAATTGGATGTTAGAAATACTGTAATCCGCACAGTGAAGGAAAGAAAAAACAGTTTTCTGATTAGAAGGGAACAAAGGAAAAATCGATCTTAATCGCTGGAGGAGAACTTTCCATAGGGGTGTTAGAAACCATTGGAAAGCTGAGACTTGAGGCTAAAGCCCATTATCGCCGATTCTTCGAAACACCCCCTTTATAATGCTGTAGCGTTCAAAATATAATCATGTTTCATAGAACCACGTGCTTTTTCTCTTATTCCGCTTATATTCCGCTGAACAAAGCTAGTCTCAAGTCTCAGCTTTCTAATGGTCTCTATCATTCCTATAAAAAGATCCTCTCCAGTGAATGCGATCGGTTTTTCATGTGTTCTCTCCTAATCAGAGAAAGCCGAAAGACATCTTAAAGACGGATCTATGAAGTGTCAAAAGTTAGAAGAGAAGTTCTTATTTTTATCTTCAGCAGTGTTTTTCATAGGTTGGACATCTAATAACAACTTAAACGTACCGACGATCTACGAAGGCCATACGAAAGAGGAAATTCCTAGGCAGTCGTCGAAATCACAAAGGCAAATGCGCGAAGACCTCTCAAGATGACTGCGAGGAAACGAGCCGAATGCAGAAGTGCTGGACATTGCAGATGAAAAGCTAACACTTCTCAAGAGTTCAAAACAGATAAATAGAAGTGCCAAAGTTTAGTCTAAAAAAGATGTAAAAAACAAAAGGTACAGTGTTTCTACACGTCCATACGCTCATACCTGAGTCGTTATACGCACATCCTGGCCAAAAAATACACGTTCAGTAGCCTCCGTAGCGCTTGTTCACATTCCATAACTGCATTACAAAATAAAGCGATAGTAGAATAGATTAGTGAAAAGTGTTTGTCCCAAGAAAATGAACTGATTTTTTCTCACCGAATCACATTTCCAGAAACTCTGCTTCGTCGTTTTTTTTTCATGCTTTCCAATACATAGGACAAGTTTCTATCGTATACAGAGTTATCTACTGAAATCATCACAGTGTATATTGATATATTTTCAGTGATTCTTACATCAGTTTTTCGCATAGTCAAAAACGAGTATGTATTTTGCGTTGCCGGAACTTTAGGGAAAAATTGCCGATTTCATGAGATTTCGGATAAAGGCCATAATTATAATTTAGTCTTTCGAGAATGTCCGTGCAGGAAAAGATGGGTAGATGCGCTGAAAATCATCCCTGTTTCCATTAAAACAAATCGACCCTACCAATGCTAGGGCTTCCTGCAATTCTCTTTAAAAGGTAATCAGATACTTGCCATCAAGCTCTTCTCTAGAATGAATCAGTACTCTTATGGTAATTCATTCAAGCAGCATTTCCATGCAGTCTTTCCCACAGTTTGTCACTTTATCTCGAAAACGACTGAAAATCAATATAAAGTGCTGTTCAGTTTTTGATTATGTCAATTCCGTTAGGGTTTATGTTCTCAGACCCTCACAAATCCCCTTATTTTGCTCACCTAATACATTATAAACTAAAAATTTGATAGAAGCAAATCGTTACATTTGCAGACCGGCTGAAATATAGATAATTTATACTTTGATGAATATGTGTACTAAAACTGTGGCGCACGCTATGACGGGGGGGGAAGGGCAAGTTGTGGGTGAGGAGATATGAAAAATTATTGAACTGCCTACTGAACATTCGTAGAATCCAAAATGACTGTTCTAATGTTTAAATAGGCTGAAGTGCAATTGTCAGTGACTTGATCTCTACCAGAAATAGAAACAAAATAAGCCTTTCATTCCACATTACACTCTAATAGTAGTGAAACTCGCTACAGTGCCCGATTTCTACTTTTAATTCAGAAGCATTACGACACAGTTGTCGAACTATCGTACCTTTATTTTGAAAGTTTTATTAAGACCACGCTCAACTTTCAATATAATCACATTTGTGAATGAATTATTTGAGTATTTTTGAATTAATTATTCAAACCATTAATGTTTTGAAATAGCGTCGGTGGTGCAACGGTTCAGCACACATACAGGAAATATAGCAAACCTCCCAACGGAGTTTTGCTATCCTTTCGGGAATTACATGATAATTTAGGCAGCGCAAATGGTCTACGACTTTAGAGAGCAAGTGGTATCGCAGAGGCTCGAGGACCTTAGACAGAAATGGTCCAAGTGACAAGGGCGGCACCCAGCTGCCACCAACCTCAACAGTCAGTTCGATCGCGGGTCATCATCCGTACGGTCGTCTGACATCACCCGGACCACCTCACCTCAGTACATTGTCGATCCATTATTGCTCTCTCTACACAACATCGTTGTCTTGTAACTAATTACTTTCATAAGGTTGCATTCATACAACTCAGATGAATTCTATAGATTTGTGAGCGGAACATAGTATTTCCGTGGCGGAGCAAACTCACTTTGGCTATGCTCGGCCCATCACCGCGGTTTAGGGATTCTGCCCATATCTAATCACTAGCGACCCCACTGCTAACACTATATACTCACCCACTGGATCCCGCCGTCGGTGTTCTACTTGGGGGCGAACATAGTATTCCCAAATGGGCTCCGCCGCTTAGTCATGCTTCGACAATTACGAAACATCGTCAATTACAATAACATTGTCACTTGTCATAACAATGTCAAATGCAATAACATGATCATATGCAAATAACACTGTCCTCGATACTCCTTATCAGTCGGTCACCCATATTAACTTACGCATATGTTCGCATAACGATATGTCGTGATCATGTATATATATATATATATTATTATTGTATTATCATTTTAGTAATGCATGTATATTACAGGTTGTTTGGTTCTACCACGTTGTTTGGTTCTACCACGTTGTTTGGTTCTACCACGTTGTTTGGTTCTCCCACATTGTTTGGTACCACGCCATTGTTTGGTTCCATCCTATTGTTTGTTATAACCCATATAAACCACTGAACCTTCACAATACATTACAAATCCACTGAACTACCACATAAATATAGTACATCGGTTACAAACCTTTGCTACAATTTTGGTGCATCGGTCGCCTCCATTCGAACTCGGGTCTACTGCTGACCCACCACACATTAGACGCATAGCCTTCTCATAAAGCGGGGCACTTAGCAGAAAGCCCCCACTTCCTACTCATAGATCGCGGCATTCAGCAGAAAGCCCCCACCTCACGGTGCATAGATTAGGGAACTAGCAAGAAAACCCTACGTCTTGGGGCATAGAGCAGGGAGCTAGCAAGAAAGCCCTCACGTCCTGGCAATTACAGCGGGGAACTAGCAAGAAAGCCCCTACTTCCTGGTGCATAGCGCGGGGAACTAGCAAGAAAGCCCCCCTATACGGCACATCAGCCGACTACGTTCGCATACTAGTCGCCAGGGAATCTCACAGCCAAAGGACGCATTCCCACCGCCGAGAGAAGTATTCGCACTGACTATTATTGCGACAACACATCTCTATGAGTAGCTAAACAAGACAACTTCTTCAAGTCATAACCAAGCAACCTCAAACTTGGAAAACCGCCAGGTACGTTTTGAATTCCGTCATTACATCAAAGTCACTTTCCATACCACTGTATGAAAAAGGCTGAAGAATAAATAAAGCAGGAAATAGAAAACGTCAACATGATGACGGACCAGTGCATCGTAGTGGCAGCCGAAGTACTGGAGAAGTTCAGCGTACCCCTGAAAATAGACTTACAACGCACGACCTTGCGCTGTGGTCTACATACACTTACTTTCGCTCTAACTCACTCACCACCTCAACTTGGCTATTCTCATTTAATCCCCCGAACGGTCGTGGCATAAATAGGACCGGCTCACTTGGGACCTAATCCCATTAGCTCCCAGACAATTTACCACTTCAAAAGATATTATTTTTCGTTTTTTTAATCTTTTCTCACAACTCCCTTTTGATCGTTAGTTACACGCCTCACCTAAATGTCAATTCCAGGTCTCTATCCTCTTACAGGAAAACTCGTCTTCTCATTCAGCCATCTCGTCTTCGAACATGAAAGACGGCACGATGTGCAAGCTCATAGACCCACGGACATTGAGCATAAGAGACGATCCTTTCGCGAGGCCGGAATATAGCAAACCTCCCAACGGAGTTTTGCTATCCTTTCGGGAATTACATGATAATTTAGGCAGCGCAAATGGTCTACGACTTTAGAGAGCAAGTGGTATCGCAGAGGCTCGAGGACCTTAGACAGAAATGGTCCAAGTGACAAGGGCGGCACCCAGCTGCCACCAACCTCAACAGTCAGTTCGATCGCGGGTCATCATCCGTACGGTCGTCTGACATCACCCGGACCACCTCACCTCAGTACATTGTCGATCCATTATTGCTCTCTCTACACAACATCGTTGTCTTGTAACTAATTACTTTCATAAGGTTGCATTCATACAACTCAGATGAATTCTATAGATTTGTGAGCGGAACATAGTATTTCCGTGGCGGAGCAAACTCACTTTGGCTATGCTCGGCCCATCACCGCGGTTTAGGGATTCTGCCCATATCTAATCACTAGCGACCCCACTGCTAACACTATATACTCACCCACTGGATCCCGCCGTCGGTGTTCTACTTGGGGGCGAACATAGTATTCCCAAATGGGCTCCGCCGCTTAGTCATGCTTCGACAATTACGAAACATCGTCAATTACAATAACATTGTCACTTGTCATAACAATGTCAAATGCAATAACATGATCATATGCAATAACATGATCACTTACGATAACATCTTCAATTACAATAACATTGTCATCTGTCATAACAATGTCAAAAAGCAATAACAATGTCATATGCAATAACATGATCACTTGATAACATCATCACCGTCAGCTACAATAACACCACTTGCCATAACACTGTCCTCGATACTCCTTATCAGTCGGTCACCCATATTAACTTACGCATATGTTCGCATAACGATATGTCGTGATCATGTATATATATATATATTATTGTATTATCATTTTAGTAATGCATGTATATTATAGGTTGTTTGGTTCTACCACGTTGTTTGGTTCTACCACGTTGTTTGGTTCTACCACATTGTTTGGTACCACGCCATTGTTTGGTTCCATCCTATTGTTTGTTATAACCCATATAAACCACTGAACCTTCACAATACATTACAAATCCACTGAACTACCACATAAATATAGTACATCGGCTACAAACCTTTGCTACAGGAAAGAAAGAGATCTGGGTTCGAATCCCGGCTGACGCAAATGTTTTTGCACAGCACTCCACATTATTGGGTACATCATAATATAATATCACCGCAAGCACCGGTCAAGTAAATGAATTTCGATTAATTATTAATATTTTTATTTATAAATTGTTCTCATAATTATTATTTAAACCAACATGTTTTTTTATCTGTTAATGGGCTCTTGTCGAGTGTACAACACTGCATAATTCGTGATAAATTCACTTGACTTACAGTGTAGATCGTTCGTCCACGCTAACTTTTAGTGTGGGTTTGAGACACCCACGAAGATTGGCTAAAAGAAGACGGGTTCTGCCTGACAGACGAGACTGAAAGGTCGAAACACGTGTATCGTGCTGTACAAGGGCACATTAACAGACCACATGGCATGTTGGCTCAAATAATAATCATGAGAAATTTATTATCTCAATCTGGTAACAGAAGCTGTAACGTAGACGATTTATCAAATGTTTTTGAGAAATTCTTTTGTTGGCAATCAGCTGCTTTTCCTCGCTTTGAAATGACAAAAATGATTTGCTAGCGATAAGCTCAAAAATCGATCCCTGTAGTATAGCCTTTTTTCAGCTCATTTTTTTTAAAACATTTATACTCCAACTTTAGTTTCACAACCGTACACGATCGCACTAAGAAATGATCTCAAAGGCCTTATGCTTGAACCAAACTTTCCATTGACATACAGCATCACTTCGACGGACGGATTTCAGATATAATAAAGCAGATGGAAAGAAGTAAGACCTTATTCCGGCTTTTGCTCCACATTTCGCTACGTAGTTGAGCGCGCTGAGTTTGTTGCGATCCAACTATAATCTACTGAATACATCCATAGAAGTATTAGGAGTGTTTTGTTGCTTTTGAAACTGTAAATATTTCTGTATATTAACTCCAATATTTGATTTTCACGTCTGTTCTCAAATTAGTAATTATAACAATTTCTTCTCACTAGATAAATATTTACAATAAAATGCGAAATTTTTCAAATTCGGGAACCACTTTGGCAAGAAATGAGTCAATAATCAATTTTCCTCATAAAGTAAATCAAAAGTGATTTTGACTTTTCCGTTCATTAATTACCATGCATATGGCAAAACTTTTTCAGCTCAAAAAATCGAAAGAGGTAATCTTAGGCAAAAGATTCCTATTTCTCTCATTTTTTAGGGTATCAAATTTCATTGCACTAAACTGTGCTACAAACAGTTAATTTAGCTGTGAAAAACGGACTAATTCCATCGGTAGGAAAAATACTGCTCTAAATGTATTGGCATTAAGTTGGAAACGAGCCATTATAAGCCATTATTCGCAATCATTACTTACTCGCTTCTGTTGCACGTTCCAGGGCATTCTTCAAACGACTGTGGCTGTATAGACTCTGACGTGTGAGAGTCTTCCCCGTGACTCTGTAATAAAGTTGTATTTATGATGATAGAATTTCTTGGCATGCTTAGATGCTTTTCCAGTGAAAGAAATCGCTGTAGTGTTATGGCTCTGGAGAGCAGGGTAGAAATAGAGACAAGATGGCTGAAAAAATCGCGCTGTTAAGAACTCAGTGGGAGCATCTGAGGCGCCTCAAACAAACAAACTGCCTACAAATTCATGTCGCAAATGTGAATTAATAAGATGCAGACTGGTAGTTTACTGTTGAAAAGTAATTGAAAAAACGCGAAAGTATTCAGAACGTATAGATGTATGAACTCAATGAAAGCAAAATGTGTCTTTACTCTCCTATCCTCTCTTATGTCGCTAGATTATTCAAAGGTAATATCACCCTCTACGCTTTGAATCTAGATACATAAAATTTTGCTCATGAAATTTGCTTCCTTTCGAAGAAAGCCAGGATTTTGAGGACACCAAGTATTTCAAAAGGGCAATCAGCTACTTCGTGTCTATAGAAGATTTTTTTTCTAAAATTAGTGGAAGCGTTTAGTTTTTCAATACTCTTACGATTTTTTACAGTGTAATTTGACGGCGTCAGGCTCCTGAACAATTCGGCCCCAAGGCCCGCCGGCTGAGCGACATTACTACCACTACTCTGCGCACCTCATAAGGCTGAAACACTAGTATAAATTGAAGCAGGATTATGAATTGCTACTATGAACTATAGAGCAAAATTCGTACACTAAAAAAGCTTGAAACTCACAGAAAATGCAAATTAAATATATTTTATAGTGCAGCGGTTGATCACGCTCTCTTTGATAGAGTGAAATGTGAGTTCGAATCCGAACTGATGCAAACGTTTTTGCGCACCACTCTACATCACTGGGTACAGAATAAATATAATAAAAACTGACCTTATTTGCTCTGCAACCTCGACCATGTGTGGCCGCATTAACAGCGCTAAGAAGCACAAAAATTAACACCATAACGACCGTCAAATAAGACGTCCAGGTGACAAAGTCACTGATTCACTGATAGAACAGACGATTCTGGTATTTTTTGAAAACAGAGTAATGACATCTTTCTAGCCGAATGTGTTTAAACCTCGCTATAATAATTCATTATAGCCTGTGAGGATATTTAGAGCAGGTTGATACGTCAGTGGTTTACGTGCATTTCGGCGGTATCGCTCGCTTCATCAGAGCCACATGCCCTGCACTGCACCCTGCTTATAGCAGCGAAACCCGACAGCGAGACCTTATGACGTAGCACACGATATTGTGTAATTACCATTTTTAGTGTGCGCGAGCGTGTGGGTCCGACGAAGCGGGCGATACTGCTGAAAAATACGTAAGTCACAGAACTATCAACCTCGATATGCTTTTGAACACTCTCACAGACACAGGAATGAGTGATGCTGCTAAAGAAAAGCTATTAAACAATTGGCTGAGCTCAAATTACATGATCTACGAGATGCTCTTGACGTTGCTAACAAATCAAATAGTTTTAATTCATATTATAACCAACGTATTGTAGTGCTATGAGAACGTTTGATGAGAAAAAGCTAAAAATGCGAGGAGTGTCTCACAAACTGACTTTTTCTGAGGCTAGCGCAAGATTATTACATCTTCTTCAAATTTGATGGCTGACGTCTCGATGATCCTTCGGAAAAAAGCCTTAGTCTTATTTAGAACTTTCGACTATCATTCGATATGCTGAACTCTATCTATTTCACCACTACACGTCTTTTTTTTGGAAAGGCCTCTGTAGAGCGTTGTAGCAGCAGAAATAAAATCATGTTTTACTCTCGATGCGCATTCCCTATTTGGCTAGGGTTTTTGATGATCTTTTGACAGACTATTAGTCTTTATCGGTTAGCAAGAATCTTGGCATTTTTGCTATACTTGGTTTTTGAAAGGATCTTCGTTAGGTATTATAACAGGGCAAAGAAGATCAAGTTTAGCATTCCTAAGGCTTAGGCTTATCCTTCATAGAGGCTCTAGTACCAAGGGTCTAGAAAATGGATGAGATGAAGGAAGTTTTCCTCATTCATATAGTTGCCATATTGCATGTTAACTTCAGACAGTCCTCTCTTATACTCATTCCTAGACGCTTGGATTTTATGGAAAATCCTCAAGTATTTTCGCGTCGACGTTTGAATCTTGCCGATTGATTCTACTATCATCAAGTCGTTATCGTTCTCCCTTTCTGTTTTGATGTGCACATAGCTGAGTACTTTTCAACTTCTCGACTTTCCATCTATGTGTTCTTCTCTGCGGATAGGTATTCCGACTTCACCGATGTGTTCGTCATCACATGCCTTACAAGAGGCCACGTATATTGTATGTGAACTCATGTAGTCACCCTCTATACTATCAGGACATATTATGCGACTGTTTTACACACACAACGTTTCTACATAGGCGGTCATACAAGCAGTTTCGAACTATTCAACCATGGAATGTGTTAGGTGGACTTCTTACAAAGTTTCCGACACCATTGTTTTTTGAACACCTTTTATAAGCGTTACATATCATACTCAAAGAGCAATTTTAGAGGTATATTTCCGTTCGAGCTCGAAACGGCAATGCTTTTGTTATTCATGTCATGAGGCCTATCTCCCCTGTCTGACCTGACGTGGCTACTATTTCGCCATTTAGCCATTCGGAGCCATTTAAGATGGCTATCTATCGTATCAAGTGTAGTGACTAATTTTTTTACGTGCAAACACTTGTAGCAAAACGTTTTTTGTTTTGAACGTCTAAAGACACGTCTCCAAATGGTTGCATTACAAAAACGAAGAAAAGCACTTGTCAAGAATAAGTACCGAACAGCTTCAGTTGTTTATATGATAGGAGAGGGCACAGGAGTCACTACAATTAACACGATATATAGCCCAGTTGAAATAGTTACGGAACAGCCACTAACGTCAGGTGAAAAAGTGAGAGATTAGCCTCACACTGAAGCTAACAATGTGCCAGATTTGAATGATGAGAAAATTTAGAATATATTCTTCATAACAAACGGAGAAAGCGGCCCTTCCAAAAATGACCAAAAAGCAGTGGTTGGAAAACTCTGTAAGAAACGCTTTTATACCTGCCTGTGTGAAGCAAGAAATTTCATTGTATGTTCAAATGGTAGAGACGGGGATTACATGGGCTCACACGCAATAACCTGTTCTCTTGGAAGACTTGTGGTCGCGATGTGGGGTAAAGCATAATCATTATAAAAAACTCAATACTGGAAATATAAAAAGACATATCAAACGAACATGCTATGGCAGTAAACAGAGCGATATTAACATTCAGTCCTGGAAAAAAGGTGACGTTTCATAAATTACGTCACCGAAGCGGCGATATTTTCCAGAAGACGAGGTTTACTGTGAAACATGCATGCCCAATATGTAGAGTGCTGTGCAAAAACGTTCGCTTCTGTCGGCACTCGAACCCAGATCTCACTCTTTCCGGGATGGCATGCTAACCATTGAACCACGAACGCTCGCTTCGTATAGCACTCTTTCTGCGCTACAATGTGTTATCTGTCAACAGCCAACCGTCTACGGTCTGGTGGGGCCGTCACTATCGACATTGATCCCACTTATGCTGACAGATATTGGCTATCAATATTCAATCAGAAACGATTTTATCTGACCGCCACTTGCGGTGTTATGATGTTACAATATACCCAATATGTGTCGATAGTGACAGCCCCACCAGACCGTAGACGGTTGGCTGTTGGCAGATAACGAACGCACTGTAGCGTAGAAAGAGTGCTATACAAAGCGAGCGTTGGTAGTGCAACGCTTAGCACACGTTCCCGGAAAGAGTGAGATCTGGGTTCGAATCCCGGCAGACGCAAACGTTTTTGCACAGGCACTCTACATATTAGGTATATTGTAACATCATAACACCGCAAGTGTTGGTCAAATAAAACCACTTGTGATTGAAATATGAATATATGTGAAAAAGGAGGAGACAATTACTTTTCATGATAGGATTTTGACCCTACAATAACACCAAGCTTGATGTGAAATTTAACGGATCACCCATTTCGGGTATTACTAGGATTCCGCAGGCAAAAGTTCGCGACTCATAGCGCAGACTCGAGAAACGTGCAGATGATGTGATGACCAGTGAGCGAATTTATTATATATCTGAAAAGCATAGCCAGTCAGGTTTACGTTTCAATAGTTTTGGATGAGTAAAAACTTTGGACTCAATAAAACAAACAGAGGATCAGTGTGCTCTTAAAAGGTGATCCTCTTTCACACTGAATTTATTCTGCCTTTTTTCCAGTTGAATCGTTAAGTAAATGTAATGAATTTTGTTAGCATCGATCTGTGATGGCTGAATCTTCTTTCTCTTAGCGTGATCGTTCGCATCTTATGAGTGAAATGAGCGCATCGAAATTGAGTTTAGATGTCCTATTCATATCAGACATCAAAACCTTTGACTCTAATGAGGAGTGAATTTTACACTATCTCAATCCGAATCCGATGATGAAATATTTTCTTGCTTTCGTTATCTATGTAGGCGGTCATACTAATCCGTTAATAAAAATCTAATCTGGGAAAATTCCTCATTCCTTTGTAGACTGACGCAATGTATACCGGACGGCAATTTTTCAAAACTCTTCTGAAAACAGTACATTAAAGAGTTCCTGAAACTCACTATGAGGATTTAGCGTCGGAGTCAAACTCAATCGCCCGCCACTCGGTCTCTTCTACATGCAAGCCTCGATTGTCACCGCAACTTTCTACTGATCTGACTTTCCTTGTACTCATAATCACTGACAAACATGCGTATGTTCCCTCTCTACTAAATGCATCTGCGCTGTACATTCTCTGCGTCAAGATTTTGACTTCACAACTTGATTGTTTTAAGCAAAAAGGCCCACGTGTAATCGGCGGTAGATAGACAACACATCGGTCGATTTTAGGGAAAAAGGAACTTTCATATATTCAAATATTTTAGGAATTTTTATCTTACTACTGAAAGCCCTGCGCAACTCTTTTCAATCTACGTAACGCTCTTTGTACCTTAAGATGAACCATCACATGACAGATATCTTATCGAAGGATAGACTAATGTGGTTACAGTGGTGATGCAAGGGAAAACGTAGAGGAAATCTTGAAAAAATGTAACGAATCTCACATTTAAGAAGTGATCGCCAACTGTTTTCCTGTATAATCTGCTAACAAATTTTGAACCTCATAGTCTGTTGGGCACTTATACAAAAAAGACACGTGTTTTACCAGCCACGAGCAATCGACTGTACAAGTCTACTCGTTGGGTGATTTTATCACCTAATGGCAAGTGTAAATTTTTCGGCGTCGGCTCCTCCATACAGGTGATCTCCCCGCAGAAATGACTGAACCGAAAGGCACCGTGCAGCTGAGAAAGCTGTAATGCCGAAAAAGGTGTCTTGCTATTGTATAAGTGCAATATAAGCCTCATTAGAAGCTCAAAATGTGTTATCACATCAATCTGTTTTGAGCGATTTTTTTCATCATCGTGCATCTATCTAACGCTCTTTGTACCCTAAAATGAACCATCACTAAAGGTCTCAAAGACAGTCGAAAAAAAAAGGTATTACAATGTATGCTTCACTATAATCATCAATCAGGATTGATTCATTCTTTGAGCTTATCGCATAATCCGCATCCGTAATCAGAAATGTGGATTTATCTAACGAATTATGATAACTTGTCATATTCCTTTATCAATAATGAAGCACTTCAGCATTTCAATTAGTATTTTACGGTGACTGCCAAGTTATTGTTGATTCGATCATACAGTTGATGAGCAGCAAAGGTTCTCCCGTTGAACTCCCACATCCATTAACATAGTGATCGCTGCCATCTGTTTGTTAGCTGTCACTAAAATGTGACGTCACACAATTTTTCTGTATAGCTATTATTTTCATGGGCGTTCCAACCACATCGCTTTCGTTAACACCCTCGATATGCCATCAAACTGTTTAACTCCATGTTTATCACTTATAATTGGCACTGGGAAATCTGAAGCATGCATTCGTGATGTAAGGACCATCGCATAGGTACCGTCGAAAGATTGCCATAGCATCGACTAATGCTCATTCCTGAGTACGAGAGCAACTATCATTGTTGAGTACTTCCAACTTTCGCAACTCTCTCTTGTGGGAAAAAATCAATAAAAGCTGAAGCGCGTGGACTAGGTGAAATTTGAATAAGCTCACGTCGCTTTAGAGAATTCCTTCGTATTTTATTTGCACAAAAATCAAAAAAAAAATGAAAGTGGGGTGACTTACGTGCTTTCAAAAAGCTTTAAAAAACTGCTCGCAATATCGATTTCAGTATCCATGTAATCAGTGAAAACTTGGCTAGCGTTAGATGCGACAGTCGCCTTTAGAAATGGTTTCAAATCGTTTCTCATCAAATCTGAAACAATGAAAATGTATGTACAGCATTTGTGCCCCATAATTATACTTCATAGAAAATGCCTTCAAAACCCTGTTAGGAAGAGAAACGCCTGATGTGCTTAGCCCACTCTCCGATGTTCGTAAATGACTACAGTAGAAACTTTTATTTTGAACACTTTATTATCCGCCTTTACAGTCATTTATTTCATTGTGTGGATCGCAGTACTTCTAGCATTCAAACGCTTTTCCGTGTTGTTCTTGGACGTCATAAGATACTGGTCGAGCGCGACTGCTTGCAATAGCGAGGATAACCTGGCTGTGGCGTTCCATAAAGCGCTCGCGATGAACACTTTTGGGTTCTGCTGACTAATGATAACACTTTATTCTGAAATTAGCCATTAATCAACCCTAGCGTGAACGTTTAATGTATTTGTCGAAGATTTCTCACCTTGCACAAGGCTGATTAAAAGGTTTATCCGGCTAAATAAACCGATTAAACCATGTTACAAATCCCGCGTAAGCTGATTAATCTTTAACATATTTATGTGATAGCAGTCGTTCAAGCCATAGCGAAGCAATCACAAGCCTCATTCAAAACCCTTGATATGTTTTGATTAGCAGAAAATAAACCCGTAATTCGAAAATATCATGACCGCATGTGGTTCAATGTCAGATATCGTGATATGTCAGTGGCGCGCGATTGTCGTTCTTCAACAAAGATTTCTTTCTTTCTTTTGAAAAGTATTCCAGGCTTTTTTGCTACTTTTACAAAACATGATATTCTCTGCAAGTCTGTATACTTTTGTGCATGTATAACTCTTATGTGCTAAGAAAATTCCGCATGTGAAACGTGATTTTGTCTTCGCCCTCACACTGCGCTATGAGAACCTTTTCGAGAACGAGTTTGACATTGAAATTTGCCGAGATTTGGACTATCGAACGAGCTCATGTAGTCCAATAAAAGGCGATCCACAGACGTCAGCTGAGCAAGTGATGCAAACCGAGTGTGAAACACAATACAAAAGTTTTTTTGAAGGCCAAGCAAGGTGTCAGAATCTCTTATAATTGAAAGTTCGAATAACTATTCAAGTTCTAATTAATAACTTTTGCTTAGCGTAAAAAAACTGAACTTTTGACAGTCAAAACGCCCTCTCGTCAGCAAAGGGTTAATGAACGACTTTAATTCACACAATTTGATAACACAGATTGACTCTACTCACTCATAAAAGGTCCTAAAAATGTTTTTTTCGAATTTAAATTTTTCGTTGCGCTCAAATTTGCGTTGAGTTTCGTTTAATGGGTACCCTGCCAATAGGAAGTGCTCCGGGTATCGAGAGAGGTGATGAACGTAGAAACTTCAGTATTTGTTGAACACTTGTTGTTTCAGCAATTCCTTATCGACCCACGAACGTAGTGAATTACTGAGCATTATTTATTTCAATTTAAGGTAAATGCATGGATTCACGATATGCCTGTGATGTTGTTTTGTTCCACTGTTTTCTTTCTTTTCAAGACGCGTTGAAAGTGATAGGTCTTGTTCTATTCCTTGTATTTATGAATCATCACTAGTCTGAGGAAGATCAAAAAATACTGAACAAACTAAGAAAACAATGATCAGATATTGAATCGACTCTAATGGGTGCTCTTTCTTTCAATTAAACTCGTTCATTCTGCGCATCCTCTTAAAAAATTGTTGAAAATATCATCTGTTTTGAATAAGTTTGCTTTGCTGCTATTTCATATTTCATCTGTTGGTCCTTCACGAGATTTATCGTAGCAGCTGTTTTTTGTTTGAAGAATACATGATGAAAATTTGGATTTGTTTAGACTGATGACAATCGTGATACAATCATGCAATATTTGAGGTTGGTACCAAAGGCAATGGCGATTATGGACCATGAATTTTTGAATCATTTAACTAGGCTCAAGCAAATCCTTATTAATCAAATTAGGGACCATTACAATTACCATATTCTTCCTGACGAAAAATTACCTTGCTTATTCCTGCAGCCTAATAATCGGTGCCTCGAAATTCGATCCACTCCTGAAATGCATTTTCCTTATCTTGTAGATTGTAAAAACGTTTTCTCTTCGAGAAGCTTTTGAGATGTTTGAAGAAGTGTTAGTAGGTGGGTACGAGGTCCGGCGAATATGATGGATAGGGCAAAACATTATAGCCTAACTAGTTTTACTTTTTCGGAGTTCGCTGTGCTACGTGTAGCTCTCGGCTGGCTGTAATCAAACTGTCTTTACTTTTGCGCCAACATTTTGCACCTTCCTAATTTGCTTCAAATAGCAAGCGACCGTGGAATGGTCAATGCTGAGCTTGTTTGCTACATCTCGATAGTCTTTAGAGAATCAGCTTCGATAATTGCTTTTAGATGGTCGTTTTCAACTTCCCATTTCCACCCGGTATGCTACCTCATCTTTAAGGCGTTTGTCTCCTTTACGGAACTTCATGAACCACCTCTGCACTGAATGTTCGTCAGCGATTTGTAGGGCCAGATGTATTGATGATATTCCAGGTTGTTTCTCCTTTTGGCTAGCCATTTTGTCCTCATGATTTGAAACAGCCATTACTTTTGCACCAAGCAATGTACTTTCCATAGCCTGAAGTAATTGTAAACTGAATGGCAAATAAAACGTCTTAGCAACAGAACATAAGGCGAAAAATAGGTCAAAACAATATATAACATGACCGTGCTTATTCAAAAATTTCTTCCAATATCAGACGCAAATCTCAGCAATGCACTAACCCCATTACATTTGCATTAGTCATAATGGCAAATGAGGTTTCTTCAAATGTATGGCAAGCGCTGCCGGGTTCACTGTATCCATCCCTTTTAAGCCAGCCAGTAAATTCATAGAAACAGGGAGTGCCTTTACTGAAGATATTGAATAGATCGGAACTAAATTATACACATTAGATTGAATATGAGCTCTGACTTAATTCCGAGGGCTTCGCGATAAATGTTCGGTGTTTATTAATTCCGTATGGAACAGCCATGCACTCGTTTCCCGTCTTCGTTGAACATTGTAGAGCTAGTTGAGTGCATATATGACCTATATATTGGAAATAACTTAGCACTATGCTATGACTGTGCTTTTGGCCTCTGTGACAGGTATGGTCTTATGTATCCGGTGCAGCGTAAATGTGAATGGGATAATATGGCAAGAGTTATCGAACCAGGAACATCGTTGAGCACCTCTAATCATTGCATTTCTTCAGCCGCAAATTGATCACCAACACTTTCAAACTTTTGATTCCTTCACATTTTCACTACTACTTCTTCCGTTTTCAGCAGCACACAGGATCAAATGAAAGCTTCAAATGTGATCAACAGTGCTTTTCTTTCCGGTCGTTGGGAAGAATTTAAAACTAATATCGGCCTTGTGCAAGCTGAAAAATTTGAAGAATAACATTGATTATTGTCTGTGTTGATTCAAAGTAGATTATTGGAACTATGGTAGAGGTACTAGCTTGTTTTGTTTTTCCATTTTATTCCTTTCCCATGGCTCTTTTGAGATGAAGGGTCCTCTTATTTCTAGCATTTATAAGTCATCAATAGTTCAAAGAAAGTCTATGGAAAGTGAGCAAATGAAGAAGACGATAAGAAAAGCGACTGCATAGAAATTGAATCTATTTCTAATTTAATCTATTGAAAACAGTCGATTAGGTATCAGTTTTGTTTTACCATTGTACTCTGTGCCATCACCACATACGCCTCTCTCCTTGCTACAGTGCAAGGCTTAATGTGGGGCGTAGGTCACTGCCGAGGAGGACGAGACCTCCGAAACACTGGTGTATGGCCCTAGCGTACCAACCTCGCTTAGACTTTAAGCATTTTTTTGAAATTATTTTTACTCTCTTTTGTCGACTAATTTTTTTCTGCAATCTACTTGCTAGTTCTGTTTCACGTTCTCATAAAAATTTCAGAAACTGTTAGGCATCTCCAAGCATGCTGAGCTATATACGAAACTGTGCACCTTAGATGAGAGTCAAACCCGCGTTACATGTAGTGATAACACACGCTCTTGGATATCCTTATCATGGTTCATAAGCTTTGTGTCATCGTAATCGTTAGAATTTATATACTCCTTTTTCCTAACACTGAGCACCTACAACGTGCACATCTAGATCGCAGTTCTTGGACATAATAGATTATACGGTATCCTATCCCAGATTCATTTTCAAGACGTAGTTCAAGCTTTCGTCGGAAATCACTGTATAAAACTACGGCTGTGATTATTTTATCTATTTCTCATTTATTTGCGAATAACACGGCAAGCTGACGCGGGAAACTTGCTGACTGACATGTAGGGAGTTGGATGTTCGCCTCTGAATACGACAGAAATTCGCAGTCAGCCCTGCTGCGCGCCGGGTTGACTGCGTGTTCCTGGAGTAACCGAAGGGTTAATTTTATTCAGTGCCTTAATGGCAAGGTGCGGAATAAAGTTTATGCACGATAATGCCGAGATAAAGGCATGAGTTGGGGCCAGATGCATGTGTAAATGGTGTGATGATCTCGACGACCTTACCTTTCAGAGTGTGCTCGCTCAACACCATCGAAACTTTTACTCCGCCTTTCTCTCATTCACACATTCGCCGTATTCGATGGCTCTATCATTATAGTTTCTAGAACTACGAAGAGTCCCAAGGATGATGGAAATAGAACTTCTCATTGTGTGGGAGACTCAGTTGATGCCACTCAAGATCCTTCCGCCAATTAAGAAGCATCAAGAAAAAAGCAATATTGGATGAGTCACAATACAATCCCTGGATATTGTTAGCCACGTTGAAATCGATTTTCAAATCTTAATTTCTTTGTCTCTTATCAATGATTCTCCTCATGCTTACGTATTGGATTTAGATATATCAGATTTTCATCAATAGTTCTTCAATTCTTTTCGTTTGACTTTTCAGCCTGAGCTTTTGAAATAGAAACACACCTAAGGAAAGGCAAATGGAAGCAGTTTCTGTATCAATCCAAATTTCGGTGTAACGAGAAACTTTTTCACACTTTCAAGGTTCCAATCTGTCCGGAAAGCACTGATGACAATAATGCGCTACTTTTATTCTAAAAGTTCTGCAATAAAAATCAAAGCTGTCGAATACGAGGGTTGTGGACATGTTGCTTCCAAATGAAAGAGATGCACGAATAGATGGGCGACAACTTACTGAGGGAACAGAGAGTAGGTCTAGCATAGTCATTCTAATCAAATTGGAAAAGCAAAAATGACAAATGGATGCCAGTTGAAATCAATAAAGGCTAGTAGTCTACGATAGAATAAATTATTCATAAAATGAGTATTGACTTGGAAAAGAATAGTGACATAAGAGCTGATCCTGTTCTTCTTCACGTGGAGATCTGTTGGAATAACTACTTTATGGAAATAGATGAATTTATGTTGTGAAACTAAATTACTGCACGATCTCTACAACTAAGGGCTGACAAAGTGGCTGTCAATGCAACGGTGATCCTTCGCGTTGGTCTAATATTAGGGATGTTCTCAATATAGAAAGAGAAATTTTTAGAACGGCATAAATAAAAACACGCTCCCGTACACTAAGTTCACTACAAGCCTCCCTAACACTCTCAGCCATGAAGAGTGGGTGAACCGAGGAGCGATCCACTATACGAGATGTGCAAATGTCTGTTCTAGAGATTAATCAGAAAATTTCCCTCTAATCGACTGTCTTCTTTGGGTAGCTGCTGGTAAAAATAATTTCAAAAGAATTGTAAACTGTGAAACCTAGCTAAACTTTAATGCAATCAAGTTAAACGAATATCCTCATTAGACAATAAATCTTCTCAAGATTTTTTTACCAATAAATTTGACTTGATAAGACGATTGTATGCATATCTGATCTATATGGAAACATACCGATGCACTTTACAACTGGACATATTGGTCAGCATACTAAATATAATATTCGAAAAAAACTGATAGTACGTTTCACACTGAACCTTTGCTCCTGTCGGGTTAATCGCAAATTACGTGCAATTGTTGTAAACTGTACAAAAGGCGTTATCTCTTCAGGCATCGCTTCACTCTATTGCTAAGTCTATTGCTAAGCTATGGTGCCTCCAGCGAATTCCAACCACCCTGCCAATTTTCGGTGATGCGCTGTGGTTTACACTTCCTGATTAAAAGATGATCTGCAGTGTTTTGAAATTGATGTTCTTTTTCACTGAATTGAGTTTCCTTAATTTCTTGTAAGCACGCACTATTTTGCCTGCGAAATGTAAGCCATTCACGCAAATTGTTTCCTATCACCATTTGGTGTCTTTTCCTTCGGTAAGTAGAAACTATTTTGTAATTTCTTTATTGCTACGACATTTGTGCGCCTTTTTACTCTATCAGCGAGTTATATCTTATTGATACTATAAGGGCTACCAATGATTGTTGATCAGAAATTGGCCATTCCACGTCTCACATAAAGGACTACGTAGTTCATGTTTTTTTTTTTTTTTTTTGGAATAACACAAATGTTGTCTTTTCCAGATTTTCGTTCCTTCCTCATTCTCGGATAAATTCGAGGCTGGGAGCCTAGCGCATTTGTGTTAATCGGTTATTTTGCTGCTATTATTTATCGTATTATCTGATTGCTATACGTTCATTGTGCTTTGCGTATTGCTGTAGTTGGACTTTGTTCAATTATTCATAAGTTTGTATTGTTTTCGTTACCACATGCTGCTTGTTTTAGCCATAAACCTATGAACAAAATGTCTTTATATTTCATAAGAGATTCTAATATCTCAGTGCCCCGTTCCATCAGAGCAGAAAGATAAGTGGTTTTCTTATTTCATTTCCGTTCTATTTTTACTTCATAAACGTTGTCGTAATATTTTTCATCATTTTAATTTTCAAGCTTTGAAAAAATTGAAAGCTTTTTACCTCTTCGATTGCCTTAAGAGCTAGCAGCAGTACGTTATGCAGGAGCATCACATGGACTATTTTTGCATCACGCAGTGCTAGACAATATTTGCAACTTTGTTAATGTCAAGTATATATTTATTACTCAGTATCGTGCGTAAGAGCGCATGTGGCGCAGTGGTTAGAGGTGCTCTGCGTCGCACACGAGGTCAATGGTTCGATCTCGCGCTCATGGCTCACCAAGCCATCCATCCCTTCAGGGTCGGTAAAATGGTACCAGGCAGGTCTCAGACGTGTCTGGGAGGATAAGCAGCACTGACCGGTTCAGCGGAAGGCCACCGCGAGTCATTGTAAAAGGCCAGATATGCATTCAATCATCTCAAGCGAAGTTAAAAATGGAAGTCGAATGCGCATGGCGCATCCCTCAGGGACTAATCAACGCCGAGATATTTATCCTTTTTTTTATTATGCGTAAAAAATTCACAGTGGCTTGTTTCCTTACATACAGCACTTTTTCCGAGGTGTCCTATTTGAAAAACAGGCGGAAATTGATTTGTCCCCAAGGGCGCTCTTTGTAAACTCATTTATGCATAGAACGCCGTTCGTTCTTTCCTCTCACTCGTTCTACTCTGATCTGTTTCGATTACGTAGAGAATGATTATAGTGTCATACCAGCAGGCTGCCAAGTGCGCCATAGACACTAAAGTGTTGATATCGCGGCGGAGCGTGGGGTGATTGATATTATAGTAAAGTTTATGTAATGATGGAATAAATATGATCAAAATAATCCAAAGATACCAAAAGGACATAATAATGAACATATCAGTGGACCTATTGTCATGATGTAGCACCTCTCAGGAAGAATATGGACGGCAGGTACGCACCTAATGTGCTTCCTAAGTGGCGTAACGCGAGGGACGCCGTTTAGCAAATTGCAGTTGCGCGCTCATTCCCACCCAGGTGCGATGAAGAATGAACTCTCTCACTGAATATGCAATGTGGTTCACCTACATTATCAGAGCACTACGCGTTTTGTGTAATTTTCCTAGCTGTCATTTTTTCATGAGATAGATCGACAAACAAGTGCACTTTGATAGAGATATTCCCTCTCCGTTCCATACTCATATATTTTAGGAATATAATCGATTTTGTGCCTCTGAGATATCTCGATTTCGAAGTCTTATTTATCAAGTCTTTGAATTTCCTTTATGGACTCTTAGAAAATTTTAACCACCGGTTACGTGGGTTTCATTGGTACGTTTATTTATTCATGAGCACGACTCAGAAGGGCAAGGCCGTCATGATTGCATAACTATTTAGACTCTACAACTTAATGGTTTATGAACTGCTTTTTCAGAATTTACCTCAAGTCCAAAAGTATCGTTTGCCTCAAACAGGAACGTGAGTGTGCCCTATTAATCAATAAATTCATTAGCTTTTGGGAGAACAAGCTTTCCATCTCTACGAGATAGTAATGTTGTTTCTGTATAGGTCTGTATAGGCGGTTCTGTATAGGCGGATGACATCACCAACTCAATACTTCAATATGTTCCCACATAAGCCAGATATGTATGCGGCCGTCTTAACAATTTTCCGAGTAAAGTCGAACATATTCTTATCAGACTGTTAGAACAGAATGCCTCATCCACTTTACCTTTCTTCGTTATTACAGGTATTCAACTGCATAGATGATGTGTTTTGTTTCCAATTACTTTGAGATAATTAAGATAAAATCTAGGATCACTGAGGTAGAAAAACATTTATCAGTTCACGATTGATTTGTAAATAATAAAATGACGTTGGAGTTTATTTTCTATAACAATCAGAGCAATCCTTGCGAAAAGTTTCTCGAGAAGACGGCATCTTTACGTAGAATATCAAGATCACATACATTTTAAATCTGATTAGTTCTATGGTGAATGAGAAAAGTTTTGCTCTTTGTCTTGACTTACGATAAGGAATTCCACACACACTAAGCAATATATCTTGCGATTCTCGCGATTTATAAATGAAATCGCTCTATGCTATATCTTTTTAATCTCCATAATCAAACAGCGAGGTCTTTGTGTACCTTTTGGTCATTTCCCAACATCAATAAAGGAATCTTTGATGTAACAAAATTATATTAAAACTTATTCGATGGCGACTAATTTTGCTTAACTGTTACATTGAGAAATGTTCAATTTCATGTTTTTACAAAATGGCTGATCTTGCGATAATTTACGGGATTAATTCAAAAAGAAGATTAGGCGAACTGAAAAGATGATTTATAGCGTAAATCTGAAAATCGACTTTCATTCAATATCAGTATCGCCAATAAATCCCTGCATTGATATATTGAGTGCCTCTCATCTCTCAGAGCAAAAAGGTAAGTGAATTTCTTTTCCTACTTCCGTTCTGTTCTTACTTCATAAGCATTGTCGTCATATTTCTCATCATAATCGCTTTGAAACTTTGAAAAATGCAAAAGTTTTTTTTTTTTTGGTGTCTTGCAGCGGTAGCAGAAATGCTTAGTGCAGGAGAAACACATGAAGTGCTCCTGCATCACGTAGTGCTAGGCTTCAGTTGCAATTTTGTTTACGCCAGCTATATATTGGGTATCTAATAACATGCGTAAGGTCTTCACAGTGGCTTGTTTTCTTACATACACCGCACTTTTTGAGAGCTCTATCCAAAGAATAGGAGCGAAATTGACTTCTTTGCGAGGATCCTGCTTGTTAATTAAAAAAGGCAGAGCACGTCATTTTGTGCTCCTACCCGTCTCATTCCGATCTGTTTCAATTACCTAGCAAATGAATATAGCGTCATGCCAGGAGGTTGCCAAATGCGCCATAGGCACTAAAATAGGGCGGAGCGTGTTGTCGTTGATGTTATAGTAATTATGAAATGATGGAATAAATATGATGTGAATGATCGAGGGATATCAAAAGGACATATTAATGATCTTATCAAAAGAACATACTGTGATAGTATGGCCTTTCTCAAGAAGAATATGAAGGACAAATATGCGCCTACCATAACTTCCAAATGGCGTAATGCCAACGACGCTGGTTAACGAATCGCGATTGCTTGTTCATTCCCACGCAAGTGCAATGAAGAATGAACTCTCTCACTGAATATGCAGTGTGGTTCACCTACATTATCAGAGCACTATGCTTCTTAGTAGTCTTGCTACTTAGTGTTTTCAAGAGCTAGGTCAACAAACAAAAGCACTCTTGGTAGAGATTTTCCCTCTCTGTTCCGTTCGCATATATTTAAGGAATATGATGATTTTATGCTTTTGAGATATCTCGACTTCGAAATCTTATATACCAAGTTTTTAGGTTCCTTTTGTGGAGTCTTAGAAAATTCCAACCACCGGTTACGTGGATTTCAATGGTACGGTTATTTCTTCATGAGCACGACTCAGAAGAACACCAGGCCGTCATGATTGCATCACTATTTAGACTCTACAACTTATTGATTTACTAACTGCTTTCTTAGGATTTACCTCAAGTCCAAAAGTATCAATTATCTCAAACAAGAGCATGAGTGTGCCCTACTGATCAATAAATGATCGTAAAGAACAAGCTTTCCATTTCTACGAGGTAGTAATGTTGCTATCAGATCTGTATAGGCGGATGACATCACCGACCTGATACATCGCTATGTTCCCACATAGGCAGATATGCATGCGATCGTCTTAACTATTTTCCGAGTAAAGTCGAATGCATTCTTACTAGATTGTTGGGACCGAACACCTCACCCACTTTACACTTTTTTGTGATAAGAGGCTTTCAACTGTATAGGTGATGTGTTTCGCTTTAAACTACTCTGAGATGATTAGTGAAGATAAAATCTATGATCACTGAGGTAGAAAAACATTTATCAGTTCACAATTGAATTGTAAACAACAAAATAACGTTGGAGTTTATTTACTTTAGCAATCAGAGCAATCCCTGCAGAAGATTTTCTCGAGAAAGACGGCATTCTTAAGTAGAACATCAAGATTACAAGTATTTTATCCAAGACCGACTACGAATAACCTCGCATTGACTGGAATATTACGTGATTATCTTTGCTTCAGCAAAAACGAGGTTGTTATTACACGTTTATTTTGTACAAAGTACACAATAAAGATCGTATCGGTGGCTAACGTTTCGGCAGTCTTGCCTTCCTGAGAGTCTGAAAGAGTGCAACTGACCTACATCAACTTAGTCAAACACTTCCATAACCAAAGCAGAAAGAAAGAAAGTAAAAAAAAGGACTTGAAACTTAAAATAATCTGCTAGATTTGACTCACCGTCTTGTTGTTATCTTATCCACTAAATATGTAGACCAGCCGCACAGAGTCTTACATGGACGAGGTGTGTGCCTGGCTTAGATCCGTAAAAATCGATCCACGAAATAGCGGGAAATCATGCGTGATTAAGAAGGTTACTCATCTTGCCGATTTATTTTGAGATTTTTGGTATGAATCCAAAACGCCTCAAGGACTTTTCGCGTCGAGGTCTTACGTCCTTGCGCAAGGATATTTACTTTTACATCAAAATCAGAGATAATCACGGATAATTATTATTTTACGTTTCAAAATTGCTTAAATATTTGTTTTTTTCCCTTTTTTCCTTCTTTCTTTCTTTCTGCTTAATTATGGAATTGCTTCACTAAGTTGATGTTAGGTCACTTGAACTCTTTCAGGCTCTGAAAAAGGCAACATTGAACGTTAACAACCTATACTAATTTTATTGTACCACTTTGCACAAAACAAAGAATCACGGAATATTCGAGTGTTAATTAGTTTTGTGGTAAATGAAAAAAGTTTTCGCTTCTGTCTTGACTTACGACGAGGAATTCTACACAACTAGACTATATATATATATCTTACGATTCTTGCGAGTTATAAATTTAATCGCTCTGAGCCATTTTCTTACTCTTCATAATCGAACAGTGTGGTTACTGATAAACAGCGGCGTAAAAGACTCATGGCAAATCACAGACGAATTAACTGGAACATTAATCGTAGAAATGCTTTTTGTATTCCTTTTGGTCATTTTCCAACATCAATAAAGATATCTTTCATGTATCAAAATCATGTTAACACTTACTCGATGACGCCTAATTTTGTTTAACTGCTACATTGAAGAATGTCTGACTTCACGTTTTTACAAACGATGATTTGCAAGATTATTCCAATATAAGTAGACTAGTCGAGTTGAAAAGCCGATTTGAAGCGCAAATCTAGCTATCAATTTCCCTTCAATATCAGCATCGTCAATGAATCATTACATAAATATATTCTGCACTTTACTGATCTGTTTCCACATTTTTTCTCACTGTGCAGATTCCAGTGCCTCTAGCAATCATTTCGTTTTTTCTTCTTCTTAGATGTCGTAGATACTGGTTGAGCACGTCTCCTTGCAATCTCGAGGATAGCCTGGCTGTGACGTCCCATAGAGCGTTCGTTCGTTGCTGACTGCCGGAGAATGTTGGGGAGTGGGGGCGGAGGGGGTGGGGGGGAAGGACGAGGCTTGGCCAGAGCGCGCCTCGGCGAGCATCACAACCACTCGGCCACGTCGCCCTTAGAGCAATATCACGAGATAAATTAAACAAACGTCGTGGTATTTGCTTAATCATCAAATAATAATGGAAGAAAATTTTTTACGTCGATTCATGCATAAAATAGTACACATGCTTCCTTTTAGTGCCTGTTAGTACAGTGCGTCATAAAAATTCATTTCTTTCTGTCAGCAGAAAGGTTTTCTGTATATTTTCATGTGCAGAGTGCAAATTTCTCCAGCGGACATTCGCCACAAATTCTTTGTTGTACAATCAATGACCGATTACAACTGTAGGAAAACAGTTCTGTATTTCAACTACACCATCAGAAAGACTGTGACCCCTATGCAGCTCATACAGTTCACTGTTTCATCTAGTAAATTACTACTATAGAAATTATACCATTGTGTAATTGTTAAAGTATTCTAAAACTCCCAGCTTTAGCGTGAACGGCGCGCAAGGAGCACTGAAGGTCTTGCCTGAGTACTAAGTTTTTTCAAATTTAAGGGCATATACGAATGATCTACGGCATTAATTGTTGTGTGAGCAAGGTACTCATTAATGGAGATGATTGAAAGTAAAAGAAATTATGTTTGAAGGTGAAAGGATAGCTTGAAATGAGTTTATTCAATAGCTCGGAAATGCAGCGACAAAGATGAAACCTCATCAAGGCACTTAGTGTTCAGGCAGAAAAAAACAAAATCTAATAAACTTTTATGGCAAACATGGAAACGTCGTGATAGTTCGACATTGTGGTGAATGATCATTTTGGACTAATGATCTCGTAGACTGACCAGGCACCTTTGTGAGTAGTACTTTATGGGATTAATGGCGTTGTTGGGGTAGGGTCAAATAGTTTCTCATATTACATTAACACAAATCGCTTCAATGCAAAATATTTAGATTGTTTGATGGAGGACGCTGAAGTATAAAGCTGAGCAAGTTTTAGTGGACTGACAGTTATCTATATTCAAACCCTACAGTACTCAATACAGAGGTGTTCACACCAGAGAAGAAATTTTTTGTCTTGAAAACTTGACTCAAAATAGCTAAATAAAAAGTAACGGTTAAGCGAAAAGAATCGATAGTCTTTTTGTAACGTAATATCTCAATTTGATAATTTCAATCCACCAAACTTTAGGCTTCGTATTATATAATAATCAATAATAAAAAATCAAAAAAGCGTGAAATTTTGTTTCAAATCGTAGCCAATTGTCGGAAATGTCAACTTTCAGCTTCCTACAAAAACGAACCCGTCGCAAAGAAAGCTTTGATGTAATCGGGTCCTCTAAATTTCAACAAGGAAAAATTATCTGAGCACAAAAAAATTCGAGGAAAACCGTTGATTTGACATCGACCCAGCTTCATAAAATCATCTATGATTAATAATTAGTGTTACCACAACTGGAGGTCTATATGCGTCTTCAGTTGTAGCAGCTGAGCATTTGATAGGTTTGTGAACTGAAACCGCAATCCCGAGATAAGTTCAACGTCCAGAAGTCGAGCAGTGTATTCCAGAAGCAGATCATCGGGGATCTGTAAACATTTTTTCATCAAAATACATCTTAACAATGTCTTTATGATGAATTCCGACCACCACCATGGGATCCGTGGAATGTTCTGGTATATTAAATCTGCCTACGATGCTTATAAGAAATTTTAGATAATTTTACGTAATACGGATTATCTCACTCCGGAGCGCGCTCACAGTGCGCTCACAGTGTTTTCTTATCAACTTTGAAATAAGAGAATGAATTCCTATCAAAAATGTCTCAACGGTGACAGATATGGTGAAATTTTCCGACAATCATGAAGAGAGAACGTCACAAACCAAGCAGTTGACGTCCTTTTCGATATGAGGAAATATGAAAGACAAGGTAATGGCATCATAGGGTTCTAGGCAAGATGATCCATCTGATGACCATCCACTCAAACAGGCAATCACTACACGGTAGAGATGAGACGGAATCGATCTGCAAAGTTGTTCTTATCTCATCTAAAGGAACTCTGCAATTAAAATTATTATATAACAATGGAAGAACATACTATGACAAACAAACGCCAGAAGTTTTGCAACGTTAGAGTGCCTGAATGATTCCATCGGCATAGTAATCTATTATAGGGATCTTTTCATTATTATTTGAGCCAACATGTCATGTGGTCTGGTAATGGGTTCTTGTACAGCCCGATACACGTGTTTCGACCTTACCGTCTCATCAGTCGGGCAGAACCTGTCGTCTTTCAATCTTTTCGGCCAATCCTTTGTGGGTGCTCCAGCCCTCACACTAAGAGGTAGCAAAGACGAACATTTTACAGTGTAAATTAAGTGAAATTATTAGCGAAGTTACAGTGTTGTACACTCGATTGCTTGTTGGCTGGTATTTTCATAATATTATAAGAGGCTACCGACGAAAATGCAACTAATATCTATCAGCTCTCACTTGACCACTTGAATTCCGAATGGCATATATATGTGTCACTATTGCTTCGTGTCGCTGCCAGGTTTCTCTACCGTACACGTAGCAAGAGATATATGGGAAGTTATCTGGTTAATTTAGGAAGACATTATCACTGTGAAATAATGGAATGTCACAAAGGAGCTCAGTAAAGGCTTATTTTAGTATAAAGAGCAGCCATGTTGTAACAGATCCGGCAAGGTTGACTAGTATGGACTTTGCAAATTCTAGTGGGAGATGGAATGTGTTTTCAGAGACACTGCACCGGAGCTCGTGATTTCGTGAGATACGTTTTCATTCTTAGATGTCGACCATACAACCACATTGATGCCAGCATTCGTAAGAGCTGGTAGTTTATTTCAAACGTTTTTTAATATTGTTGCTCATGCATATTCATTACAAGACGCACTATTCATTATATCTACAGCAATTGAAGCAGCCGTCAAATCGCTGCTGATGGGATCTCTCAAAGAACAAGGCAATGTAGAACTATTTGTGCCCACGCCCGTGGTAAAACACATTTTGGATGAATTAAAGAATGAGCTTAAATTGTGAAGTAAGAAACATCATCGATACTGAAATGCATTGGAATCAATATGTGCCGTCCACATTGGCCGTTATCGTGGCACTGAAGCACCTATCATCACAAAATGTTCAAAAACTTTCGTACAGTTTCAACGCTGGGACCGTCTAAAACCACTTACATTTGTTTCTTTTGGAATAAATCAAGGCGTGTTCAATTTCATTGCTTTATAGCAGTGATTTGATGCTGAAATATTCATTCAAGAAAGTTGAATGATATATGAAACCGATCTCAGGCGGGAGTAGAGCCCGTGCTCCATCTTCACCTGTGGCGCGTGATACCACAACACCACGACGGCCAGTGCTATGCGACTACTTTTCCTTCGATATGAACTATCAAAGCTGGGAACAGTCAAGCACATTTTCGATAATTCATATAGAAGAAAGAGTGATCGCAAAGCGGTGGAATTAGTGGTGTAGCGGTAGCACGCATTCCCGATAGAGGTATAACGTGGGTTCAACTTCCGACTGAGGTCGTTTTTTGAGTACCACTGAATTCTCTTGAATAAAAAACTTTTTTCTTTTTCGTTTACAATCTCTTTTAGAGTAATTCTCAACTAACATTTGCAAAATATTTCAGCCCTAAATGAATCAGTTTCTCACTAACTATAAATTATTGAGACAGTGCAATGAATGCGCACTACTTCAGGATTTACTTTCGTAAACTTTTTACTAGCTTGGCAATTCTAACAACTTTTCTTAGTATATGCATCTGAGGTTTGAGGAATCATTTGAACCTGGTCTCCTTATCGGCGATTCCATCGTAGTTATAATCGTATGCTGTACCGGTGACGACAAACAGCTGCCCGAACCGATCGACCAGCGATCTCGTGTATGCATTTAACGGATCGAGTACATCTAGAGAAATACAATATCTCAAACTAAAATGCAACTTTATCACTTCTACACAATGTTCCTTGAACAGTCTTTACCATTGACAAAACCACTTCGCCATGGAATAACTATCGGAGAGATGTTTGCGAAACCTGGAAGGCTTATATCAGAAGAGCATCCGTTTTGATGTCTTGATCTCATCAAGTATAAATTTTTAGTAACATATGTAATTTTGTAATCAAACATTACCTGTTCTGTCTGCAGATAGAGTCCTACTGATGAGCTCTAAAGAAATTGCTTTGTTCGTGCGAGAGGCGTACTTGCGGTTGGCGAATACACATTCGGTTTGCAATCCGGTCTTACCCCTCGCTAGTCGCTCGACGACAGCCCCTCTATCGTCTGAAGTAGATTCAAGCTCTCAAAAACCAAGGATTTGTTGTAGTGCTAATCCATGACGAGTGAGGCCATCAAAGGGATATAAGGTAATCAAGACAAGATCGATTCATGAGACTGACTATCTGTTAACCACAGCATTCTTTGATATTTCTCAGTTTTTTCCTTGTAACAAGTTTTTTGGAATGCAACGTAATCCGATAGTTGGCGTTTCGGTTGCTTCGCCTTCTCCATAGCCTGGTTCATTGAAAAAAAAACCACCATACATAGATTCATTGGCTACAAGCACAAACCAACTTTTCAAGATACTCATCGCTTTCTATGGATCTGCCATTAAGTTGTTCACGTGGAGACCAATCGTGCGAAGATCACATGTACTGCAAAAGCAACTCCGACATTAAAATAATGGTCTTGTATGCTGTGTCATATCACGTGTGATAACTAAGCATTTCTTCCTGTGGATCATATCTAAATTATGAAGATCACTCAGAACCTTGGAGAAATCTCGCGATCTCAGGTTTTAATTTTTCGTCGCGAAGATGCTGTCTTCCACTTCGTTAGGTGTTTGTGTCCCATGCTAGCTTTGTGAAGTATTTGTTAGCTTTATGGTTGTCGGTTAAGGACTTTTTTATACAGCCACAGAGTGGCCGAGCCCTTTCGCCGATGTACTCGTCGCTGCACACTTTAGAAGATGTTAAGTAAACTATATCCACACTCATGTAATCACTGATCGTTAGGGCATACTGTGCACACTTGCGCTGTGTATTGTGCGTAAGCAAACAAAATTAAGTTTTCTTAGCGATTCTACTTACCGCATTTTCAATCAGCATCTGAAACGTGAAAAAGCATTGTAGAAAATTTCCGGCGGGATTGATCAGTAAAATATGCTACAAAAATTGGAAGCAATATAACCTTCTCCTGTTCCAGAAATAATCAGTTTTTCGCAGTAATTTTGGAAACAGTTCGAGGTAACTGAAGAGATTTCAAACGGGAATTGTGGTGGTAGTGCGCACGATAACAGACGTTCTATTTGCTCCTGAAGAAAAAGAGTAAAGACTTAGAATAATTAGAAATCTTTTCTGAAGCATGAGAATAACTGACCAAATCCGTAGAAGAGCACAGTTGAGAGACCTCTGCGGCACGAAGGTTGGTTATAGGGCACTCCCTTCAATACTATGCCCAATAATGAAAATTTACAAGCCAAAATTTTTCAGAAATAAAATATGGGGTCGTCGACAAAAAACGAGAAGGTCGGTACCGCTTTCCAGGGAACTAGCTATTAACGCACTACTCGTAAATTTCTACTATTTATTGTTTCGTCCTTGGAAATAAGTAATTGAAAATAGCTTACGGCAGTGGGCTGTAGAACGTTGTGGGTCGAAAAGGAGCATGGACAAGAATCCTGTCCATTATACCAAGAGTTCCATTATTTGGCACGCTTTCTGGTAAGCCCAGCAAGTCTAAAAAATGATTAACTACCTGAAGGACTGTGTTCTGCTGATCAAAAGCACGTTGGTGTATGCATGGCCATATGGAAAACTGATTAGAATTCCTCTACTCTGTACACCTACTAAATCTCAGATATATCAAGAGCTGCCGTCAACTCACTGAGCCACAAGTTCATATATTCAATGTTCTGGAACGCCGGCAAGAATGAGCCCTTCTTTATCGATGGTCCCATGGCGTAGAAGATAGTATGCATTGTGGGGTTGATGTAATCGTAGCCGTGATCGCCGGTGAGGTTATAGTTTGTCGATTCATCTCTGAAAAATGATAGTAGCGACTCTATTATTCATCTTTCGCGGAATTATTACTGCCATAGAAATTCATTTCTCCAATTCAGTATATTTGATAGATGCCTAGATTGAACTACATTTCATGATGGCTTTTTTGGAACGGCGACGTGCAAAGGGTTTTTATTCACTATCCGGGTTTCTCCTAGTACAGAAAAAATCTAAGACTTTCATTAATAATTTGATATTAACTTCCCTTCAGCTTACGCATTACCAATCAATCACATATTTTTGATGATTAAGTGATGAACACGAAGTTGATAAGAATGAATTCTCTTCTACTGACGTTTCGACGGCTTCTTGCATCAAGCGGATGATTTCTGTCGATGCTCGCAGTCACTTGTCTTCGCTTTGGTCGTCGTCTTTGTTTATCTTCAAAAAAAAAAAACTTGACTCGAATGGAACGATGATGAGGACCCTGATGAGGAAGAAGAGTGAGGGCACAGACTCGAATCATCCATTCTGAAGAAGACGAGGACATCGAAACGTCAGCGGAATATATACATATATATATATATATATATGTATATACATATATATAATTTCTATCGTCTTCGTGGTAGTCTCTCAATTAATGAGAACTGTGAGCCATTTAAAGTTCAAAGAAACACCTTTGCTCGGCGAGAAACGTTTGGAAGAAAAACATAATTTTATTTTTCCGTTAAAGCGCAATAAGAGAGCCATCTCAAAAATAGAGTACATTGATTAAATTTTCAAATTTAAACTATTGAATGACTACCCAGGATTTGAAGACAACCAAATATTCGTTTTCGAGAGGTCGAGAAGAGTACGAATAACGGAAAAGTACCGTTTTTCCGCTAGTAACCTTGGTGAACAGTGGAAAATTTTTCTCAAATCGTCTGGTATCTACTCTAGGGTGACGACGTGAGTCTTTGCGCAACTGTTTCGAACTTCAGAGAGAGAGGATATTAACTAGTCAGTGATATAGTTCAAATGGCAGATACACAAAAGGCTACGAAGTTTTTAGTGAGATCAGACAATCCACAATATTCCATAGATTTGAAGTCTTGTGGAAAATCAATTCAGAGAGTTGCGCAAAAATTCTACAGAATTTCGAAAGATGATACTTTGCAAAAAGCTTACTTGTAGAAGCGCGTTCCAGGTTGTCCTCGGACGACGACGTCGCCCACTCGCGGCGTCTTCTGATAATGCTTCCTTGTCGCCATACTTTCTCTATCGTACACCTTCCATTTGTCCCCACGTTGACATTGAAACGGATTCATTAATTGTTCCACTGTGAGATCTTAAATATTGCATTAACTTCATTATGTACAATATTTCTAGAAAATTACTACTTACTCAAAGCTCCTGCATTTTTTTCGTGATTTCATCTCCCCATTTAAGTCATGTAATCAAGTCATAAGTCATAAAGTCTTATAGCTGATTGTGATAATGCTAAGTTTCTCTTAGTGAAAACCCTTTTAGCAAAGATCTTAAAGATAAAACTAGGTGAACATTCTATTTAGAATTATCCCAATTTCTGAAAACGTTCTCGTCTGATTCTTTACACACAATCTGACGTTCTTGGAAGAATTTGGTAACCTCTTTTAAACTAAGCTAATTTATCTCTTTCAGGACCGTGGAACCACTCTTAGTCCCTAACTGGCAAGTCTGTACGGTCTGCTACACTCACTCTCTATCTCTAACTTCCAGCTTACTGCGTCTAACAATGGTACACCGCGGGATAGAGATGCAGACGAAGTGGGTACACGGTACCGAAAGGGCTAAACAGCCAAAAATGCCTCTACTGCACGAAATCGCAGCCTTGCTCACTGTTCACTTCCCTTGATAAGCATCTTTTCGTGTTCTATTGTGGAGGAATATAGTGAAGAAGCAGTCTTCACTTGAAGAAGTGATAGCGTTGATGTCTCCCTGAGGGCTAATGAAATGTTCTACAGGGAGAAATATGGCAACGTAACAAACAGACCGGATTTGTATTTATGAAGTCGGCTGACGGCTCCAGCTACGATGAGGACGTCTTTATTATTGAGCATATCAGAAAAGTACGGCGTGAAGTTCACTTTTTGCATACCTGTAATGTCTCGCTTCGTTTTGAAAAGACCCACTGACTGCTGCTCATGGTACCAACATTAAATACTCCCGATAAGTAACGATAAAGTTGCTTTATGAAATTAACTTTGTGGAATTTTTCAGATTAGTTTAGTTTTTCAAGTTGTTCAATAGTGTAATTTGCTATTCGAATATTATACTCAGTGCAAAATTTGATTATTAAAGATAGTTTTTGGTATGATAATGTAAGATGACAAGAAATGAGTTACTGAAAATTCAATTATCATCAGCATCATTCGATCCTTTATGTATTTTTACGACTGATTCTTGAGACGTCGCTCAAAATAATATTATCTAATGACATAATTTGAGCCTTTAATGAGAGCTGTTATGGCACTTAAACAGTTTAAGACGCCTGCTTCGGCATTACACCCTCATCGATTGCACGGTGCCCTTTGCTTCAATCAGTCTCTTGGAGCAAGATATCCCCTATAAAGAAGAACTGACGCCGCAGTGAAAGGCTCAGAATATGTTATCGCATTAAATTGTTTTGAGCGAGGTATCAAAAGCAATCGAAAAAAGAGGTATAACGTTATACGTTTCACCAACCACCAACAATCGACTGCACAACACTGCCCGTTTGGTGATTTTATCACCTAACGGCACGTGAAATAATTCGGCGTTGGTCCCCATAAGTAAGGAATATCTTCCTACAAGTAACTGATTGAATCTAAAGGGACCGTGCATTTGACGAGGGTGTAATGCCTAAACATGTATCATGCACTGTAGAGGTGCCTTAAAAGACTCCGTCAAACCCTTATGATTTAGCGAATTGCTCGATATTTGTTTCTGATGTGGTTTTTGTATTACTAACGTATATAAATACAGTTGTGAGCCAATTAGTTTGTTGTGGTGAACACATCCACCCTTACTAATGTTGAGCCCCTGAATCTCGTTTTTCTTCTACACCGACTTGCCCCACTGATCTTTCAACTCATTGCACTCAGACTCAGTGATATTTCCTTTTGGTTATTCAGTTATTTGTGAATTCACTGGCGAGTTATGAACTATTTGTCAAAGCGGTAGGATACAGGAATAAATGTATGATTTTATAGTGCTTGCAGGCAGCACAGCAGTTAGAGATGCCTTGTACTGAAGAGATGGGCAGATGGTTATGAAAGTTTGTTTCTATGTCTCCTTTCTATTACTATCCACTGTTTTAGAGGAGAAAAAACGGAACGCAAATAACAGTGCAGATACGAATTGCAATCCAAAAAAAATGTTGAGCTAGGAGCAAAACTTGACACGAGGGGTAGCTTCAAGCACGTGATTGCTCTTTCCTGGGTCTCATGTGTTACACGAACCACTACTGAGGCTGTCGCTCTGCGTTTTTTCCTACCATATTTTAACCGAACCGGTGTTATCATCAATCACCAATATACGGTAATACTTTCTCAAACTAAGCCGACATTTAATGTAGTCAAGCTGAAACTAGACTCAAAATCATAATTTTTATCTTCTGTTCTCCGCCCATCCTTTTTTTAATTCAGAGTATGATGTGGAAAACAACCAACAATCACAGTTGTGCTGAGGCACAAGCAAATTTGGGATTCAGTTGCGGCTTCAACCTCGCGATTACCACAGGGATCCACTGTGCCACAGAAGCTCTCATCTGGCCTTTCCCTTGTACAGTGGATATGGTATCAATAATTTCAAATGTGAGATGAATTGGCGGTAGCGATTTTGATTGTGACCATCAGTTTCACTGGTGTAAGGCAGCCGTTAAACGTATTGTCAAGTATTGCGAAAGTCGCTCCGAGAATAGGCACTTTGAACTGAGTGGAATAGAAAAGTGACTTATGGAGACAGTTGATCACCAATCGGTTTGAAAGAAAGTGCTATTTTCATTAGACAGATAACCTGCGAAGGACGATATTTTTGTGATCAACAATAGAAATGAAATCACGAAGATAAAATAGATTTAGCGAGATCAGATTGATCACGAGGGCCTATTACGAATGCATGACTACGTTTACTAAAACGTTTCGCTGATCGGCATCCACAAGCGAGCTGCTGTACCTATTAGCTCGCACATCAGCACTCAATAACGGAGTAGTTAAATCACATTGGTGAAGCACTAGAAATCCCAACAGACCCCAATTGTTACTTGACTTGACACATCGGTGGGCCAGGTATGCTTTTAAATGACTCTGCCAAGTTTGATAGATTTAAGTGCTTAGTGCATTCCTCATAGCTCAGTCGACGTCGAACGGGTCAGCCTTTATTCTTTTGAACGATTCAAGCGTTTGTTATAAACTCTTACAATTGATCTACGGCCCTAATCTTCTTGTAACATATTTGACTGGTCTAACATCTTGGCTAATGAAAGCAAAGTGATTTGGAACAAGAAGATGCTTTGATTTTGTTGAATATGTGAAAAGGAGGGCTGCGGCTGCGCACAAGCAGACGGAAATGTGGCCTCAATATCTCACACGTAGACCAGATGATAAAATTAGTCAGAGGACATCAGACAGAACTTAGCAAAAAAGAGGTCTACTAAGGATCTGGAAAAACGAGGAGGATATAGTAACAAAGACAGCCGTGCGCGAATCCCGTGACCTGACCTTTGCGAATGCTCAACGTTAGGAGGTGGGCTATTAACGAGTTGAAAGTAAATTATCTGTACACCATGTAGAACAAGACATACGCGAGTTTCTAATCGAATGAAAATATCAGATTTCAGAAACAAGGACAACCTTCGTCATTGCCTTGTCACTTTTTTTCTAAATTTATGTTTTGAAGCTTTGAATGGAATTCACACCGTGATCTGATACAACAGCAAGATTTACGCAGTTCAAAAGGTTCTCATCCCGAAGTCGCTTAATAAGGTACCAGAGATGATTGTCAATATCCAAAAGTGTAGACTCAATCTGAAATCCAGGCATTTTCCATTAAATTTTAAGGCGTCATCGAACACCACTGTCCTTTTGATTGTAATGAAATAAATATGATTTACGTCTTTATCGGTGGTTTGATAATGTCCAGCACTATCCGGTTCCTCAATGTAAGCAGTAATGAGACCAGGACGGTGCCGTAGCGGCAAACGAAGCCACTCCACTATCTTGAATTCAGATTAATATTCTATACAACTTTTTTATGTATGACTAACTAAGTGATATTTGTTATTCACAGTTGGTTATACATTTCAATTATGTAGTAACTTCAAAAAAAGTTTCCATATGGGAGAATCATGGCCTCTTCTCACTAGATTGGGGAAGAAGTTCTGAGAAAATCTTTTTTGTAACTTTTTTTGGTGTCGGCCAATTTTTGTGTTTTCAAGCTCATTTGAAAAGCCGTCTTCTCCCGCGCTGATTGGTATATATCTTATCTACTTATTTCAAGATCGAGTTAACAAGCGAGCAAATTAGGTTATTGATGATGCATGAATGGCTGTTGGGTTTAAATGCATCGGTGGCGAGTGAACGCATCAATCTGGCTTGGGGCGAATCGAAATTTTATGCTCGCGGAATCGATCTTTCGCCGGAGAAGTGGCAGAAAGTGCTCAAAGTTGAAGGGGAGTACTCTAACTTCAGTTTTGTCCTTATCTGTGTGCAATAGGTGCATAAATAAATGTTTTACATGCATATTCTCAGGACTTTCCCCAATCTACTATTTGCAAAAAATTCAACTTCATTGCAAAACTTTGGGCCCAATTCAGAGCAGGCCGCCATTACTCTTTTGCACTTTTTCTGCTCACTGTTAAAAGAAAGAGATAGTGTAATAAATTCTAACATAACGAAACATACCATGTCAAATCTCTGTCGGATTGGCAGGCTCTTATTATAGGGAACATTGATATCCGGTTTTAAACCTGAAATAGTATTTACTGTATAGATAGGCATTCGTTTTTACCTAGCCAAGAAGTAATGGTGGATCATGCATTGTTTTTATTTTATTGTGAGTAGGTGGCTGAAAAATTATCGTTTATCGTGGAGTGTCAATGATCGCGTAAGCTCTTCTTTCGGACCATCACCATAGCGACTATTTGGGTCTCGAGCTGATAGTAATTTTTGGCGCTGATCAACTCATAACTAGAAATCCGAGAGAATATGTTGAACAAAATCTCAGCTTGCGTGCGAAAAGATTTTGCCCTATTTCGCCATCGTACCTCGACATCCATGACTACCCCGCAGCGATAACTAGGCGAAGGAATCAAGCATCTAATGTTGCGTAACAAATTCATCTCAATGACTGTTTCTAAACCTTGGTTCAAACATTCAGTATAATCTGCGGCAACATTCAGATCTTTGGAGTTCTTATATCAGAGCTATACGTACGTCTCGGCGGTGTCACTCGTTTCATCAGTAGTCCACGCCCCCACACTAAACCCTACTTTATGGCAGAGAAGGGGAGAAGTTATTTATGCTGGCTGCAAGTGGTACTAATCACCATCATTCTTTTCAGTCGATGGATTACGGCTAGCAGTGAGTTTGTAGAAATCCGTCTCATCGCTGGTCCACTAATGAAACGGGCTACACCGCCGAAACGTGAGTATGGCTCCGCCGCAACAACTTCAAAAAGGCTCTAAACATCGTCGCAAACTATGTTGTTAACAGAATAAAATCAGAAATTTCAGATGTTTCATTGACAATAAATGCCTCGAAGGTTTACTTAAGTGTTAGACTTCGTTTTACTGCATATTTCCAGTTTCCAAGAAAATTAGGGTAAGTTATGAGGAAGTTGTTGACATCAGATCAAATTCATGTGATGGTTCATTTCGGTGAAGATTCGCTGGGCAACATTTCGCCAGAGATAGTAAAAAAAAACAGTTCTGGTTACTAATCTGCAACAGCGTTTTTTATGAGTGGGGCATAACGTAAACGCTCTGTCGTAGTAAAGTACAAATGGATTTCTTGCTGATGTCGAATAGAATTACTGCAGCGAATACAGAGTGCTTAATGAGAAACCTTTCAGGAACAGCGTTCTGGTTAACTCCTTCCCCAACGCTTTCTTGCATTCCGCGCGAGAACGCCTTAGGTCGGCTATACACGAAGTGGAGGGAGAATTCTGTAGCCAGCGTTTTATGACTTTCACATAAAGGAAGAAATCCTCAAGCACTATTCTATACAGCACACAAAATTTGCGAAGATCTCTGTGGAGGATGACTAAAATGATACGAATCGAAAGCAAGAAGTGCTGGGATAAACACAGTGAATTGTGATGGCAGATCTTGCATAAATAAAGTAGATCTGTAGAATTAATCAGCATTCGAAGTTTGATCTTTAGAAAGATGTTGAAAACAATAACATTATGCTGAATAAACACACTGGTTTATACCTGAGATGTTATATGCACATCCGGGCCAAAAAAGGCATGCTGTGCGACCACCGTAACGCTTGTACACATTCCAGATCTGGATTTTAAAAACAAGGCGATATTAGGAAAGTTCGAGAATAAGATGATTCAAGGTAGAGGCACAGATTCTCCTTACCGGGTCGCCTTGGTAGAACCCTTGATTCTTTGTCGTTTTCATGCTTTGCAATGTATCAGACAAGCTCTCATCATAAATAGAGTTATCTACTGAAATCGACACATTGTGCGTTGAGACACTTTCGATGTTTCTCGTAGCAATCGCTAGTTAGAAGACTTGCAAAAAATTGTGTTATATTTTGCAACAGTTTTAGAAAAACAGTTACCAATTCCATGAGATTCCGGATACAGGCCAGTAACAATAGTATAATGATTCGGGAACGTCCGAGATGGAAAAGATGGGTAGACGCGCTAAAAAGACACACTTTTTCTTGTTTTCAGTATATGCGGAATAGAATATATCAACTTCGTCATTTGAGGATCCCTCAAGAAAAGCTCTAATTAACGATCGCAGAATTTGTTTGACAGTTTCTTAAATTTATTCGCTGGGTTCTGCAAAACTAATGAATGACTTGTACTCGTTTATAGGCAAAAAGATACGAGCACTCGTAAGATGCAAAGCTGGTATGTTACTCCTAACAATGGTGAGGTTCCATTAAATTTTCTCACATATCTGCTTGATAATGAATAGCGGCCATCGACTTTTTTCTCGCCATCAAAATTCTCATGCAGTGATAGCATTCCGTATAAGTAGCATGCTGGTGATATCTTTCTCACAATCGCTCATCTTGATTCACAGGCAGATTACGAAGAGCTTTCCAGATTGCCTAGATGCTAAACCTATGCCATTAAAAAGTTCTCAGGCCTTGATCAACCGATCTACTCTCTTCGATCAGTGAAGCACAAGCTAGAAATTGAATATAAACAGCTAAGAACACTTCACGACATGATTTAGTTTGACTAATAACTTAAAGTTTAGCACACTGGTGATCATTGCACAGATTTTGATACGCACGTCCCTTCACGTTTTCGACCGTGCGTACAGATTTTGATTTCCATCTCAAATCACCTCTAAAAATGTGAAGCTTGTTACAATGCCCGATTTCCACTTACAGTTCGAAGAATTACGAAAACAAATTACTTGCTTTCACTTGGTGAATTTGGTGTCAGCAGATGTAACGTTCGTTGATTCCTCCTATATTTTAGAAAGTTTTTATGTTAGCATTCATTCTCTTTCTCCTCGATGAATGAGACTACTTTACAGTAACAAAAAGAGCTTCTCAAAAGCATTTCTAAAACTGGTCTTATGAGTAATATGTCCCGTTTCCAGTTCAATTTTTTCCAGACCTTTAAACACTACCAGAGTTTTTATAGCCTTAAATCATCACCACAAAAACTGGCTACCAATCGTCTTACGTTGCAACCACATCATTCATTGGCGTGCTGTAGACACTGCGATGGATAGAAGTCTCCACATGGAGCAAGACAGATAAAAAGGAGCAAAATCTTACCTCAGCCGTTGCACCGCATTTCGCTAAATAGTTGAACGAACTGAGTTTATATCGATCCAGGTATTCCCTACTGAATCCATCCATAGACAGTATAAGGAGTGCAGATGTGGGAAAACTGTAAATAATTTCTCAATCTTCACTTCAGTATTTGACCGCCTCGCTTGTTCTGAAATAATTGTCAAATTTTTTTTCATAAAATAGGTCATTGTATAAAGCTCCAGCATTCCTTGGATTTGAGATTCATGTGAAGAGCAAAAAAGCCCAACCACTGTTTTCTTCTCAGAAAATGAATCAAATAGAATTTTTTTCCTGGTCATTGATTACTATGCATGTGACAGAAGAACTTTCCAATTCGCAGTTATATCGGGAGGAGAAAAATACGTAGACGAAGAAACGATTTCTTGAAAACTTAGTTTACATTACAATATGTTTTACACTATCGAACAATCCGATAAAAAAACTACAGACTTAATTTTATCCTTGGGAAGAAGGGGCAATAAAAATGTGAGTAATACATGTTAGCTGAACCGTTCTATACAGTCCTCACATACTCGCTTCTGTTGCACGTTCCGGGGCAATCTGCCCACGTGTGTGGCTGGATCGGTAAAACATCGGGCGTTGACGCTTGCTGATACTTTCTTGGGTTCTGGAATAAAGATGTTTATTTATGATACTGGCATTTGGTTGATACGTTTATATATTATCTCAATAGTAGAATTCGTCATAAATGTCTTGCCCCTTGAGGGTAGCAAAGGAGAGTAAAGACTTGCTAACGAGCAGAATCGCACAATTAAAAAATTAATGGGAGAATCTCAATGCAATTGATAAACTTGTAGCATAGATGTAAACTAAACAAAGCTCCGAACTAAATGGTTACTATTGAAATATCAGGTGGAAAAACTTGGAAACATTCAAAATAGCCTTGGTAATAACAAAATGCGTTAGAACTCTCTTAACCTCCTTGTATGTCATTGATTTCACGAATTATTGCCGTTTTTTTTTTGCGTTTTGAACCTAAATACATATGTTTTCACTTATAAAAGTCCTTCTCAAATTACCAACCACCACATCAAACTAAATCTTGAAACGGGGCATAACCAACTGAGAGAGCCAAGGTTCCCCACATCAAATCATCTTAACCCTTTCCCGACAGCATCACAATCGATATCGCGCGCGTTAAGCAATTTCGTTATTCAAAAAGGATTTGCTACTTTCTTTTGGGAAAAACACTTCAAAGTTCCGTGTTTTTCTGATCCTCCATGATTTCTTATACACGCCCATATACTTTTTGTGCATATATAACTTTTAAGTGAAAGAAAAGCTCGAAATTTGAACGTGAATTCAGTTGCGTTCGTATAACGCACTATGAAAACATTCTTGAAAAACCAAATTAACTTTCTTTCTCTTCAATTGGGAGGCTCCGTGGCCGAGTGGCTGTGATGTTCGTCACGGCGCACGTGGAGCTGACCTCCACTCCGCCTCTCTCGGCAGTCAACAGAGTCCTATGGAACGCTACAGCAAGGCTGACCTCGAGATTGCAAAGGAGCTCGCTTAACCAGTATTCTACGCCGTTCAAGGAAAACACGAAAATGAACTCAATGTTAGAATTACTGGGATCCGTACATTCAAAAAGAAACTATGATAACGGTTCAAATTAACTGCTAAAGTGCTACAGTGCACCAAAAGAAATTTTCAGAAACTAAGCAATTATCAAAATTTCCGAGATTTGAGCTTCCGAATAACTACTGAAAGTCTGTTGAAAAAAACCTTTGTTCAGTGAAAAAGATCTTTGAAATTTTGAGGGTCGAAATGACCCTCATTGTCCGGAAAGGGTCAGAATGTAATCAGTGACTACGTGCTCACAGTATAACTTTTTTAAAAAGTAATTAAATCGCTTTATTTGAAAATAATACTTTCACTTTTTACAGTCATCATGCAGCGTGTTCCGACGGAGTCATGCCCCGGAACAATTCTGTCGCGAGGCACTGCAGACGCTTCTGTTGTACTTTTTCACGATTTCAAAAATAGTTGTCAAAACGACTTCGATCAAGTATTTCATAAGGAGTACTTCACGGTCAGTAATTTCATTTGAGGCCTCGAAAAAGTCATCTTGAGAACACTTAGAAATAAAGCTGAGTGAATTTGCACCCACATATGGATTGAAGTAATAATCGGCATGGAGGACACGTAGAAGCCATAGAGAATCAGAAATATCAGAAAGCATATGAAAATTAAGTTATAGCTGAAAAGTACAATAGAGGAGAGAGCCATTCATATTGAGCGTCAAATAGATACACCAGTCAGTCTCTGGACGTATTGCAGATTTCAGGATTTTTAGAATTTACTTATGACGTGACTAGGCTGCGTAGAGCAATATTTTTGTGTTGAAAATATAGAGAATGACATGTTTTGAGCCGATAGGTCTAGTGCTATATAGGCGCCTATTTCGTCCTATTGGGACTCATCAGTAGCACCCGTCCCTCTGTTCCGTCGATCCCTTGAGGTTAAACAATCCTCTAAAGGAATCGACGCCGAGTAAAAAAACTAAGCACCCCAAGACGGATGATGGTATTACCTGACTTTGTGGTGACCGGCACTTCACCACTTATGAACTAGTCATAAGTGATTGACATTTCGAAGGCTTCATCTTCTGCAGAGCGATGAGATGTCAAATTGTCTGTTTGTTCATCGTTATTTCATTTCCTGTTTAACTCGGGCGGACTCATTTTCGGCATTCTTCTTTGATTCCTTAAAATCGCGCGAAGAATGCCAGAGCGTTCGTTTTGTTTACTCTCAGTGCCTACGTGCTGCTAATTTATTGGGTCATGAGCAGCTGTGAGTGGATCTGTTCAAAACCTTTCCAAGTTAGCAGTGTTGATGACAGCGCATCTTCCTCGATTCTACTCTCCTGATTTTTATCTTTTAGAAAACTGTTGAAAGATACGTTTAACGGTATGTTAATCAATGGTTTTTTATCAAAATAAATCAGCCACGAAATGTTTCCAGGAGAGAACATCGATGCTTGGATTCCTACGAAAAGTTTTTCGAATGCGTCACTTTTCATTCAAAGTCGGATCTGAGTGAAAGAGAGCCTAAAGTTTCACTTCATTATTTTGTGTGATCCAACTTCACATCCAGTGTACGGATCTGAGATCACCTATTGCAGTCCATTCGTCCTCGCATCCATCATCCCGAAAGTTTCCGATCATTTCACGTCTTAACGGTTGTTGCCTGATAATTGTTGTTTCATTGACGATCGTAGCCGAGTCGACTCTTTTTCGAGTTTTTTGAGCTAGTCAAGCTATAATGCTCTTGTGTGGATCTGTGAGCACAAATTAGGTCCTAAACTCAACACTTCGTCGATCCTACAGAGTTGAAAAATTTGATGAACGCGGGGAGGGACCGAATCAGCATCATGCTCGTGAGGAGAGGCATCACTGCGACTGCGCTGCACGCCCCATAAAGGAAAAATTACTAGTATAATAATATAAACTATTATATTTATCATAAGGGCATCGCCGAGTGAAGGTCTTCTTTCAACCGGAGCTCGCACCGAAGAAGATTTTATTCTAACTACAGCGAAGGCGATGATCCAGAGAGAGAACGAAGGTGTGGACACTCAATTGACTCGCTTTATCGACTTCGACGATAACGAAGAGTTGAAACGTCAGCCAAATAGATTTTATGTATCAACCTCATGTATGCTTGATTAGTTGAAAAATGATATTCATTGATATTGCCGAATCGAAAAGAAAGTTGTTCCTTGAAGCGGTCGCATAAAGTGAATTAACAGCAGAGGACATCAACAATAAAATAAAAGGTGAAAACTATGCACTGAAACCCACACAAAACGAACAAAAAAATGAAAAAAAATTGACAAATGACGTTGTTTCAGGAACAACCTACTAAAAATGCTATACTTCCGTTTTTCTCATCTTCCAAGAGATGTCTGCCCGACTTTTAGTGCGGAGGAAGTTAGCTCAAATGGGCAAGTGGTTAATAATTATATTGGTCACCCACCCATGTCATTACTGAACAGTGTTCCGGATTAATTACACAAAACATTGCTACTTCTATGACGTTCTCTCTACACAATCTCAAGCGTCGCCTCGATTGACCATATACTTATGTAAGAACTAGGCAACATGGATATAGCTTATATAGAACAGAAGTTAAAGGAATAAGGATAGACCTCTTTGCGCTGATCATTCCCTGAGGGATGCCATTCATTCGTTTTCAGTTTCGAGCTTCGTCAGAGGTGAATGAATGCATATCCGGCCTCTACGATGATTCACGACGTGCTACCAATGTATCAGATCAGTGCCGTTTATCCACCAAGACAAGTCTGATACTTTACTGACCCCCGAGGCATGAAAGGCTTGGTGAGCCATGAGCACGGGATCGAACCATCGATGAAGTGTGCGACGCAGAGCACCTCAACCCTGCGCAGCATGCGCTCTTGATATAGAATGGTAAACAAAACATTACCTCTCCTTCTACTTTTGATCAATTTCTTGATAAGACGTTCGAAAAAAGTACTCTTTGCCATAAATCTCAAAGGTTTAGGCTAAGCTACCACAAGTGAAAAAAACAGTCTATTAAGTGATAGCATGAAGTAGGCTTCAACAGTACCAATAACTTGCACAGTTCAAATCCTCATGCCCAAAAGTACTAAAGCGATCAAAACAATGGCTAGTGTGAAATAAGATATTAAAGAAAATGAATAGCAGAACACTCACGTTCATGGTCTCCTCAAAGTTTTTAGAGAATCGGTCTTGATCACGGTTCATTCTTTGCTCCATATGACCGAGTTTGATAGCAATAACGGCGCTAAGAAGCACAACGATTAACACCATAACGACGAGCACTAACACTAAGACGTGTAGATGACGAAGTGATCGACTCATTGATAGAGTAGGCGTTTCTGGAACGTATGCAAACGGAGGAATAATTGATGTTGCCATAGGGACTTATGTCGATAAATCGACCAATTTTATAATGAATAACCGCATATTCAACGAAACAACAAACGTTTCCGGCGACACTTACTCAATCAGATAGCATTTGCTTACATGGGTATTTGAATGGCAAACGCTTCCGGTGACGCTTACTCGATCAGATAGCATTTGCCTACATGGGTATTTGATTGGACAAACGCTTCCGGTGACACTTACTCGATTAGATAGCATTTACATGTGAACCTTTCTTGCACAGATAGAGCCTTGGCCTGCCTCCGTATATAAGCGTGAGCAGACAACACACGAAGGCAGTCAAACAGTTGCAGCGTTCCTGTGCTCCAGCTAGTCGTCCACTCCTTCATATATAGGCATCAAAATGATCGTAACCTAATCCATTTCCAATAAGTCACCTTCAAATCCCTCTTACTCTTCACATTGTATAGTAGTCCTCCAAGTAACTCGCAGTAATACCTAGTTAAAGTTGCACTTATTGCTCATGCACCCTATAGTACATGCACTCATCGTATTAGGCCATCAACATTCTCAGAGTAGCCGCAACGCGCAGAACTCGTTCTTGCTCACATGTCTTACTCACGCAATCTCAGAAGGCTACACCTTATGATGCTTTTTAACTACTCCTTAGCGCTTATGCAATGCTAACCCTAGCAATTAAGGTATTTATTATGTATATTCCATCCTACTTATAGGAACGTTATTGTTATCGTTAATTATTATGGTTGTGCCATTTTATGGTATATAAAGGTTTAACTACCCAAGTTTGAGATTCGTGCGTGATCAAGTTTCAAGTCCCGCGTGGCAGACAAGAAGTTGCGGCGATCGAGGGCCAACGTCAAACGACACACCTAAGCTGTCAAAAGAGGAGCTGATCGACTCCAATACAACAATTATTCCTAGTGGTCTGAACTACTAATTATTCTGGACCAAGAAATTCTCTGATCCTCATCAGACTGTAACGCCGCAACGCAATACAAAAACAACAACAATTTTGGTGCATTGGCCAAACGAAAGGACTCAGGTCAGAATTTTCCATTTCACATATATCATCAAAAGCGAATCTCATCATGGCCCAAAAGTTAAACCTCCTTGCCCAAAAAGGAATGCTAACTAACTATACAGCACAGCTCGAAAAAGTGCTAACAAAACTCAAGGAAGACAAGCTCGACACTCTAAATGTAGCCGCGAAAGAATGGCCAAATACACCCCACTTCCTTCAACGCAGCTTACAACGACTCGAAGAAGGATTATGTGTCCTTACGACAACGTCAAATAAACTACAACAGGAATTGTACGACTTCTCTGATAGACTCCAGCAAAATCTGGACCCAGCCGACATCATCCAAGAGTACCAAGAAATGCTTGAGTACCCACAAATATTAATCTCGCAGGCTTTCGAATATTCCACAATTCTAGAAGCTTGAATTGTCGGATTCAAAAACCGAATTGAACGCTCAGTGTTCAAATTTGATAACAATGACGATAGCAGGCCACAAACGCCAGTCGCGAAACACATGGATCTTCCAACTATTCCCATCCCAATATTCCATGGCGACATTTGGGAATGGGATAACTTTTGGGAACTCTTCAATAGCAACATTCACTCACAAAACATTCCCAACCTCCACAAATTCAACTACCTTATTGGTGCTCTAAAGGGAGAGCCACTTCAAACAATCAAGAAATTCCAAATCAATAATGACAACTACGAAAAAGCAATCGATCTTCTTATTTCCAAATATACCAATTCCGAAGAACTTATTCTTCAGCTACTCGAAAGACTAGACAAGGTCTCACCTCGATCAACAACTTTGCACGAACAGCAAACGACTCTGGAAAACATCGAAGCCATAATACTACAACTCATCGACAAAGGAGAAAACGTTGACAGTCATACATGTTCAAGAAAGTTCTCTCGAAGTTTCCTCAAGACACCCAAAGAAAAGTAATTGCCAAGAAGACATCAACTGCCAAATACTTCGACATGAGATTACTATTAGACTTTCTAAACGAAGTAATCTCCAACGAACAGGAGATTTCACGCTACATGTCAACGTCTTCCAATAATAGACCACAAAGTCGACTCTGCCCAATAACAACTACAAGTACCAACAACAGGATTAATCAATCCACTCCAGGATTATCTCCATCCCTTTGCATCTACTGCAAAGGAAACCATAAATCATCATACTGCCCAACTTACAAAACTCCACAGGAAAGGTATCAATACCTCAAGAGTAATAACCTATGCCACATATGTGCATCACCCTTCCATACTAGCTTCCAATGCAAAGGATCATCATGCTTCGAGTGTCAAAAAAGACACCACACCTCAAGCTGCTTCTATTCCGCTCCAAAGGAGAATTTCCCTAAAACTATTCCAAAGAAAGACATGAGACCAGAGTCCAAGCCTAAACCGAAAGATCACAAACTGTCCACCTCCAAAATCCATCAAATCACCCGACTCACGCCTCCAAAAGAAAAGGAACATAAACCACTGCCGAGGCGGAGGGTCGAAAAATCGACTGCAAAAGTACAGCCAACCATGTTACCTACTGGACAGTTAACGGCTTTGAACCCCACAACGAGACGCTTGGAAAGAATTCACGTCCTACTGGACACAGGAGCTGAACTCTCTTTCATCGATGAGAATCTAGCTAAGGAACTCCACTTGCTAGTACAGGACGAAATAAGCCTACATTTGAATACGTTTGGCTCAAACAATGTACAAGAGCACCTGGCTAGAAAGGTGTCTCTAGAAGCATGGGACGCGGAAGGTAACCAGCTCTCGTTATCCCTGTACACACACAATAAATTAACAAAGCCTCTTCAAGCCCCGGAAATATGTCAGGAAGACATGGAATTCATGCGTAAAAACAATATCAAGATCGGGGATATTGGGAAAAAATCATTGATAAGACCGAAAATCCTCCTCGGATGTGATCAATTGTGGACTCTGATAAAACAGGATGAGTCCCACATCCAACTTCCGTCCGCCCTACACCTGCTTTCCCACAAAAATGGGATACCTGTGCACAGGCAAGACTGAAGAAGCTCATCAAGAATCAAGAATTGAGGCATCACAACAAGAGGAAAAACAAAATAGTGTGCTGTTGGAAATACAGCAAAAAGAAAAGGACAGCAAACCACATCTATCCCTGGAAGATAATCACGACTTGGACATGTGGGAAGGACACTGGACCTTGCAGAGCCAGGTCAACACCGCCCTAATCCACTATCCCGAGCCAGATAATTGCGAAGAGATCGATTGGGAAACATTCTGGACATTGGAATCAGCAGGAACAGAAGAATTCGCAAATTCGGAAAAAGAAGAAAAGTTGTTGATGGATCAAAAGTATGGGAGAAGTTCAGTGAAACCATTGAAAAACGAAAAGACGGTTATTACGTCCGTCTCCCTTGGAAAGAAGTTACAACTCCGCTGCCAGACAATAAAGCAATCGCGTTCAATAGACTAGTTAGTGTGTGGAAATCTCTGCAAAAGGATGAAAACTTGCTAAACATGTACAATAACATATTCGAAGAACAAATTCGCTTGGATATTCTCGAGGAAATCAACGAAAAGAAAGCTGTTCAAAGCCCTCGAATTCATTATATTCCTCACCAAGCCGTGCTAACACCAAATAAAGCTACTACGAAACTGAGGATTGTCTACGACGCATCAGCGCATTACAAAGGATGTCCTTCACTGAATGACCTCTTATACCGAGGACCAGTAATTCTTCCCGAACTGTTTGGACTCTTACTCCGCTTCAGATTCGGAAAGATAGCAATAATCTCAGATGTCGAAAAGGCATTCTTGCAAGTTCGCCTTCATGAAGAAGATCGCGATGTGACACGCTGCCTGTGGCTACATAACCACATGCAACCACCTTCCTCAAGCAACATCAAAGTTCTTCGCTTCACCAGAGTCACCTTTGGATTGATCGCATCGCCGTTCTTACTGGCAGGAACAGTTCACCACCACCTCGATCACTACAAACAAGACAGTGATCTGGTCGATGAGATAAAGAACAACTTATATGTCGATAACCTGATCTTGACAACGGACGAGTTGGAAAGGTCAATACACATCTATTCACGCGTGAAACAAATGTTCAACGACCTCAATATGAATCTTCGTGAATTTGTTTCGAATAATAACGATCTGATGACAAGAATACCGGAACTCGACACATCGGATAACAAGCTACCAAAAGTTCTTGGAATCTCATGGAACACGCAATCAGACTGTTTACAAATATCATGCGCCATAAGAATACATCAACGCATCACCAAAAGAATCGTCGCAAGCATACTTGCTTCAGTATATGATCCGATGGGATTCCTTCTACCATTACTTCACGATGCTAAAGTTTTCCTAAGGACTCTGTGGAAGGACAAGTACGACTGGGATACTATTCTACCAGAGTCCCTGAAAGAACAATGGACCGGTATATGTATGAGGATAAACGGATTCACGAAATCCTTACCACGTTGTTTGGAATCAAAGAACAGAAATTATTCCCTAATTGCCTTTGCTGATGCCAGCACCGAAGCTATCGCCGCCTGCGTTTACCTACGTTCCGAAATTTCAACAAGTCTTTTGATGGCAAAAGGAAAACTGCCTTCTTTGAAGTTGGCATCAACAATCCCAAAAATGGAACTAGATGCGGTCACCTTAGCACTCAGGCTAACAAATGCCGTGCTTAACCAACTCTACAAGCCAGTCAGTATTCAAGAAATCTTCATTTTCACAGACTCAGAAATCGTACTCAATTGGATCAAACAAAAACCACTTAAAAGTGCTGGACTCAGAATATTCAACCGTCTTATGGAGATCAGAAAAATTGTCGAATATCTTCAAAGTATTGGCTCACAAATTTTCTTCGGTCATGTCGCATCTCAACATAACGCAGCAGACTGTGCAACCCGTGGACTCAGTAAGCGGGAACTGTCGAATCATTTCTGGTGGACCGGACCACCTTTTCTTCTTGAATCACCAGACAAATAGAAGACTATTTGCAATACTTTCGAACACAACGAGGACCCCTCATCAGAACCTCCAACAGCAGATGACGACAAAAACGATCTCACTTTCGAAGAATTCATCCGAGAGCAACAACAACTTCTCGTAAAACAGGACACCCCTAACGGAGATGACAAAGTTGACATCTTTATTTCATTGCAAAAATATTCTCTAATAAGCGCAAAGAGGATAGTTGCGTGGATCTTACGCTATATCCACATTCTAATCTCAAGTGTGAATACTCGAAAGGAACATCACATCAAATTGTCTGCACTTCTACAGTGCACGGAAGTGAATTATGATCCCAATTTGTCTGGAATTGAAATGGCATTAGCTGGCAAAGTATTGGTGAAGCAACATCAATTGTCCACGATAAAACCTCCTATGTTGCAGTCCATGACACACTTAAATATCCAGCCTGATGACGAAGGTTTATTACGATGCTTTGGACGTCTCGGACCAAGCGATTTGAGCAGAGATGCCAAAATTCCCTTGCTGATCATACAGAACTCCTGGCTTGCATCTGCAATCATCCGAGAATGTCATAACAGAGGACATCCCGGGATTAGCCATACTATGTCTATCATCCGGGAAAATTACTGGATCCCTAAACTCCGAGCGCAAGTTACGAAGATCCTTCGTTTATGTATTCAATGCCAACGATTCAACAACTTTCCCTTCAAATATCCTATACCGGGAGATCTGCCTCAACGAAGAGTGTCTAGATGACGCCCATTCGAACATGTGGGCTTGGATTACTTCGGTCCGTTGACCATTATCCAGTCAGATTCTACAGAAAGCAAATGTTTCGGAGCAATTATTACTTGTATGGTAACTCGACTCATTCATTTGGATATCGTCTCTGACCTCACTACGACGGCATTCCTTTTGTTCTTACGTCGCTTTTTTGCCAGACGCGGAACACCATTATCGATTACAAGCGACAATGCTCCAACATTTATATTGGCAGAAACAATTCTCAATGAACGTTTACAATCTATTCAAAATGATCCGGAAGTAAGGCGTACGATTGCCAATAGGGAAATAGAATGGAGATACATAACTCCATTTGCCCCATGGCAAGGAGGATTTTACGAGAGACTCATCAAGTCAGTGAAACAGTCTTTCTACAAAACCCTACGAACATCAAAACTTTCAATGGAACATGTCACGACAGTGATAATAGAAATTGAGCCCCTTCTCAATACAAGACCATTGATATATGTGAAATCAGATTCGATACGAGAGGAGGTACTCAGACCCATCGATTTCCTTCAGAATGGCTTCGAAATCCCTTACCCACTGGAGGGACCTAACGAAGAACAAGACGATCCATCGTACTTTCCACCGGAGATGTTGGCCCTGTTGAAGACGAAACAACAAGTTATTGATGCTATAAACTCATCATGCAGATACACGGAGAAATTCTGGAAAATCTGGAAGTCGCACTACCTAACGTCCTTGAGAGAGAAGCATCAGCCTGGAGCAAGGAACAAGAGAACCTCAAGATTACTCCAAAAATAGATGATATCGTACTAATCAACGACTCAGTACAACCTAGACACACCTGGAAAATCGGTCGAATCAAGGAACTCGTCACCAATACACAAGGAATTACTCGGGAAGCTGTCATCGTGCTACCGTCCCATCGCCATATACGAAGACCTCTAAATCTTCTCATCCCATTAGAGTTGGAGACCACACAATCTCAAGATGGGAATGATCAACAATCAGAGTCAAACTATGAATTACCACCTTCTCACTCTGAACATGAACCGAATGAACCAAGCAACGACCAGCCTACGGTCCAGCCTACGACATCAACCGATACTAGTCTGCAAAAAAGCAAGTACAACCTCCGCCCGAGGAGACAAATCAACTATGGAGATCTCATGAACTTTCCCCAAATTATCCACATTTCTCTTCAGCATACTCTTCTTATTTCTATCGACAGTCCACTACACAGAAGCTTCAGCAAGTATCAGACAGCTAGAATGCATCAATGGAGGAGTGAAGATAACATCACCGGATCAGACACCTTATGAATTATGTACAGAGGAATACTGCATGATCTATGATACGCCACACAACGAGGAAATAGTTCACTTACCTCCACAAATCGTGCTGCAGGACCATAAAGTGCAATGGAAAACAACATCGAACGACACGGTTGGAATCATCGAAACCACCTGTGCAGCAACATCATTCTGTGAGCACGTAAACTGTATTTTTTGTTCGGCCACTATGTTTAACCCAGCGTGTTGGCCGATAGGAGCTATACTAGCCACTACGATTTTGCTCTACCTGATTATTACAAGCTGTTACGTATTCTTGTTCGTACCAGTCACCCTCGGAAAGCCTATTCGACTATTCGTATCCTTTATATGGCGACTCATGAGACCACAATACAATAATGCACCGATGAATAGAAGAAATCAAGCGGAACGTCGCCAGCGACACACTGACATTTCGAAACTTCTCCTAGCAATAGCGATGGCTATTATAGTACCGATAGAGACTTGCCAACAGGTCAATCTCCTTTCTCATTCTAGCACGGTTTGTCGCAACGTGAATGACACGCAGATTTGCAAGGTGAAGATTTCCGAAGTATTGAAGATTAACCCATTCAGAAGAGAAGCATGTTTGAGACTGTCCAAGAATGAAACAACCTTACATGAAATCAGACTCACGTGGAACTCATTTACCCTCTCGTGTGAACCCGAAACAGACCTATTCACACGGGACACGTCATATCACGTAATCGACAGCAAGAGATGCGCTCACACAGGATCCTGTAAAGGAACGAAATGTACACAAATAAATTCTTCCAGCTTACTCCCAGAATTAGAAGCTGGAAACATGTATCCAGGAGTGACTGCTTGTACGGAATCCTGTGGAGGACCAGGTTGTGATTGCTTTTATTGGAGTTCTGGCTGCCTATTCTATCGCATCTATCTTATTCCAACATCCATTGAAATCTATGAATTATTCCACTGCAATCGATGGACGGAAACAGCGAATGTCGAGATCACACATTTCAACGCCATCGATGGAAAATCAGAATCACATATGATGCATATGCGACCAAATATACCTATTACTTGGAACTCCTTCACTTACACGCTAACTTCCATCACAGTGCCACCTATTCCAATGCTAAATATACCATTCATTTCAAACGGACACCAAACAGCAATCTGGTCGACACACACATTACCACCACTTCAATGTAATAATCGAACTACAGCCCGAAACCTCAAGTGCAAGGTTGTTGAAGATTGCACTTGCCATCCAGCTGAAGTCCGGGCCAACTGTAGATGCAACGAGCCTAATATATCCTCATTCGTCAGGAACGCTCGATACAAATTACCAATCATTTTGCCATCAGCCACTTTCCACCAAGCCAAGAATGGACGTGTACAAGCAACTATTCCGAGTATGACAACGGCCGAAATCGTAGTAAATATCCAAGACGATCTAAAAACACAAGTTGTCGTCGACAGTACTACGTGTCAAATCGATAACGCACGGATTCAAGGATGTTACAAATGTGCAAAAGGAGCCCTAGCACACATAACGTGCACATCGCCAATTTCCGCTCAGGCCGAAATAGTGTGCCCATCAGCCACTTTCACCGTACCATGCGAGCGAGAAGTTAAACATTTAAAGCTTTATTTCAGCTTTAGCCAAGCTCGTGTCCAAGAGAAATGTACGGTGGCATGCGGCTCCACATCACCAGCTTCGAGGTTGGGGGCATATTGAAATTTACTGGTACAGCCAGCACAATGCTCAGCAAATGGCTATACAGAGACAGCAAAACGGTAACGGAAATACAATGGCCGGATTTGTGGCATATTGTAAATATACTGTCACAGTGGTATAAGACGGTAGCCATCGCATCACTCGGCCTGTTGATATCAATGGCACTTACGTATACCTTTGGAGGACGCATAATTGCGTTTGCATGCCGTTGGGTAGCCAGACTTATTATAGCTCCTTTCTGGCTATTGTACCACGTGCTTAATGGTTGCCGCAAACAACTCACGCCTGACAAAGGAACTAAACACCTCTAGAATGCCGGGCGGGAGTGTCGATAAATCGACCACCTAATGTATTAGCTTCACCGGCCACAGATACAATGGTCTAGTTGGATGAACTGTTGGTGGAATACACAACGTATAGCTGAACACCTCTTTGTGAATACTAAACGATTCATAAGAAATTGTGCCTATTGTCGACAAGTCGACTCAAACGTTTCCGGTGACACTTACTCGATCAGATAGCATTTGCTTACATGGGTATTTGAATAGCAAACGTTTCCGGTGACACTTACTCGATTAGATAGCATTTACATGTGAACTTGAACAGCAAGCGTTTTCGGAGAACCTTTCTTGTACAGATAGAGCCTTGGCCTCCCTCCGTATATAAGCGTGAGCAGACAACACACCGAAGGCAATCAAACAGTTGCAGCGTTCCTGTGCTCCAGCTAGTCGTCCACTCCTTCATATATAGGCATCAAAATGATCGTAACCTAATCCATTTCCAATTAAGTCACCTTCAAATCCCTCTTACTCTTCACACTGTATAGTAGTCCTTCAAGTAACTCGCAGTAATACCTAGTCAAAGTTGCACTTATTGCTCGTGCACCCGATAGTACATGCACTCATCGTATTAGGCCATCAACATTCTCAGAGTAGCCGCAACGCGCAGAACTCGTTCTTGCTCACATGTCTTACTCACGCAATCTCAGAAGGCTACTCCTTATGATGCTTCATAACTATTCCTTAACGCTTATGCAATGCTAACCCTAGCACTTAAGGTATTTATTATGTATTATCCATCCTACTTATAGGAACGTTATTGTTATCGTTAATTATTGTGGTTGTGCCATTTTATTGTATACAAAGGTTTAATTACCCAAGTTTGAGGTAATCGTAAAGCCACTGTTGGCCGAACGCCCACAACTAACTTAAGAAACCAACAATCCACTGAACCGCCATTACAAAAACGTTGCAGCAGCAAGAATAAAATTATGTTTCACACTCAATTTCATTCATTTGTTCGGCCGGGGCTTCGATATGGCACTTCACCAAAGTTTCATCAGTCGTTAGGTAGTCCAAATTTCGAGGAATTTCACGGAGTGGAGCGGGGATGGCGGGGGGAGGGGGAGAGGGCGATTGTGTTTCAAATGATGTTATTCAGTTGGGGATCGCTGATATGCTTTTAGGGCTCCCAGCAAATTATGAGCGTGGTAAAAATAAAGACAAAATGAGTGTGAAACAGAATTTTATTGTGAATGCTACAGCGTCATAAAGGGTGCTATAGAGAAACGGCGATGTGGAATTGTAGACAGAGATTTAGACTATCGAATGATCAATAATATTTCTGTGAAAAGTTCTTGTCCAACGATTGAGATCGACTTAAATATTGTTCGCCGTCTAATATGAAAGTGGTGGATTTTCACTTCACCTTTACAGTGCAATGTAAAAACCATTTGAAAATTAAAACACACCCTTCAGATTCTTGATATTCAGGCCGTCGAATAATTATTTAAACCTCAAAGATAAATAAAAAGAACCTTTTTTAAATTTGGGTGCAGATTGAGGGGGAGAAGCACCGAGAATACTTCTCTGGATACACATATTTCCGACCAATAGCTTGCGCAATGCCGATGTTCTAAGCCTTCTATTCGAACCCTGTCTTACTTTATCGCTCAGAATTCTTCCACTGTCCATAAGTACTGAACCTTTCTCACGTACGTCAACTTTGAATAATTGGAAATAAACGAATGATTGATATAGACTTAGTTATAGTGAGAGTTTTCAATGAATTCGTATCGAATACAGCATGTATGACAATGTCTGATAAATTACTAGCTGTTCTCCATTTTTTATCCACTATGATCACTCCTGCGTCTTGTATAAGACTAGTGAAGAGCAAGACTAAAGAAATTCCTTGTGACCCCTTTTGTACAATGCAATACAATTGATTGAATGCCAAATTCAGCACGATTGCATAGTGAACCATTTTCTTTACAGAAGACGCGTCTCAACCAAAAGCATATGAGCGAGTAGAGAAAACCTCGTTCTATCAAAGTAATACAAGAATTCCGAAGATTCCTTGATGAAATAACGAAAATCGCGCAATTAGCTTTGCGCGCATCAATTTCTGTAGCCGTCCGTTAGGGATTAAACAATGGTGGTATGTACTATTACATAAAGCAAATGGAGCTTAACATTGAATAGGGAATATCAGCATCGCAAATGTGGTGATACTTCAAAAATGCACAAAAGTCGAATTTACTGATTTCCATGCAACAATTTATGAGATTCTCGCCAATGTGATAGAAGAGTTCTGAATTGTCGTCGCACTTTACCAAATCCCTCAAATCATTTATAGGAACAGCAATTACTTACCCGTGCGTGGCTGAGTTATTTTTCTCTGTTAACCTAAATCATATTGGCTAGTGCTACAATGTAAAAATCTAATAGCCTATTCTTTTGTAATACCAGTTCCACAAAAATTTCGCCTTCCAACCCTCAGTATCGCACTGAAAAACTCAGCAGTGTTATTCTATTGTTTTGCATCTAAACTTGTTCTGATTTGGTTATTGCAATACTCAGAAAAATTCATACCTATTGTAAATCTATCCGTATCAGGAAAAGCGTTCTTCTATTCTCTTAACAGATTTATGTATGCATGTTGCTTATGTTATGGAGGCTCTGGATAACCAGGGCGTCCATACTCGGTACATAATGATCCTTCGTGAGCTTTATAAAGATTTCACAACCAAAATATCTCCATCTACAACAATATCACCATTGACGTAAGAAGAGAGGTTCGACAAGGCGATATAATCTCGCCAAAACTATTCACTGCCACCATTAGAACGGGGCGATATGGGAGTGAAAATTGACGGTCGACAATTAAACCATCTTCGCTTTGCTGACCACATCGTTCTCACAACACCAAACATCAGCTAGGCGGAACGAATGTTGACCAATTTCGATGACGCCTATGGAAAGATTGGTCTTCAACTAAATCTAACGAAAACGATGATCATGAGGAACGGATGGGTTTTCAATGCCCCGTTAACGCTCAACGGAACGACAATCTCCGAATGCTCCAGTTACGTCTATCTAGGTCATGAAATCAACATGATGAACGACCTAACTCCAGAGTTGAGGAAGAGGAAACGTGCGGCTTGGGGAACGTTCAAGAGCATCAAAGATGTAGTGAAGAAGACAAAGAACATCCGACTCCGTGCCCACATTTTCGACTTAACAATTATCCCTGCCCTAAAGTATGCAGCAGAAACCTGGTCGCTACGTAAGCAGGATAAAAAATCACTCGGCGTTATCGAACGAGCAGTCGAAAGGTCGATGCTAAAAGTATCCCATATCTTGCAAATGAGAGGAAGGATACGAAGTTCCCACCTACGTCAACGATCGAAAATCAGAGACGCCGTTCAACACGCCAGGATATCGAAAATAGGGTGGGCTGGACACGTGATGCGCTTCAACGACAACCGATGGACGAGAGCCGCTATCGACTGGATTCCTCAGGACATCAAGCGCTCCACAGGAAGACCACCTACTCGTTGGTTCGATTTCTTCACGAAAGCTATGAATGAAAGATATGCTGCTCAGCGAATCCCTAGAGCGAGGAGGACCCACTGGGCTACTTTTGCACACTAAGGGAAAAATGGAAGAGTTGCTGGTACCCGCTAGAGTCACTCGACGATCAACGGGACGACAGACGATACAGGTGGTAAAGGGATAAAGGATAAAGTTCTCGGCGTTGGTCAATCCCTGAGGGATGCGCCATGCATTCGACTTCAATTTTTTAACTTCGTTTGAGGTGATTGAATGCACATTTGGCCTTTACAATGACTCGCGGTGGCCTCCCGCTGAATCGAGTCAGTGCTGCTCATCCTTCCAGACAAGTCTGAAACGTGCCTAATATATATATATATATATATATATATATATATATATATATATATATATATTTATTAATTATTATTTATTTATTTATTTATTCATTTATTTATTTATTTATATATGCAGGTGCAGAAAAATTTGTGCCAATTTCATTTTCTTATTTTTGGCATTGATATGACATTTTTCAAAAATACTGATATCTCATCAAATCCCTTATTCAATTTCAGTCTAGAATCTGCGTTATTTATTTGTATATTTTCAGTCGTGTCCAACTTATGGATCGTGAAATTCAGCGAATCGCCGTACTTGAGTACATAAGATGCTCGCACATGTTTCCACCTTTCTCCCAATCGCATTTAAAATCGTCTCGATCGTGTCTGCCCTAGTGTGGCGAGGAACTGAGAAATTTCCCTCCAGTATGGACTACACGGAGTAATCCATTTGGTTTAGATAAGGCAAACTCGACGGCAAATCGTTCCTGAGCTAAAAGCCTGGAAACTGCTATTGACGATGGCAATCACGAGCGAGCCGAATACGCAGAGCCCAGTCTTGCTGAAACGCAAATTCGTCGGTGCCAAAGTGTTGAGTACTCTGGAGCTTCAGCATACCTCGTGAAACTTGCTGTTGATAGCTGACAACGATGATTTTAACGTTTCTGTTGATGAATATTGACGGCGTCTTTCCGTGGCGCAAATGTCGGCCCATACCATCACAGAGGCCAGAAGATGTCTGTAGTCTATAGTTTTTGCTACTGTGGACTTCTGCTGAAGCGCTTTGAAAAGTTGACGAGGAAAAAATTGGCAATTGTGAAGTGGTTCGGTTTTTACATGCTCTTGGAACAAATACGCTGAAAAGTGTCCGAGCACCTTGTCCAACTCAACTACTGCGAAACGTTGATTTTAACGATCTACAACTTGAGCACAACTGTAAATAGACAAATAAATAAAGCAGATTTTATACCAAGACTGAACAAGGAATTCAACGAAATCATCAGAATTAAAAAAATAAAATGATATCAATGCTAAAATCAACAACATTCCAAATGTATGCTTGACTTCTAAAAAGAGTTTTTATTGCAGTCAGAAGACGGCGGGGATTCGTACTTATTCATTTCTTATCGGCTAAGGTGTGTGTAATGTTTCGAAAGCGTGGTGGCTTTATGTCACTGTTGCAAAATCTCATCCAAATACAGAGGCAGAGAATGCTCCTTGTGTGGAATGTAATTTTATTTTTAGTGTGGAAACGCAACAAAAAGTCTTTTCTAAAAAATTAAGCCAAACATTGATTGTCGAAAGTCAAGCTATCGAATGATTACTAAAAGTCTAGGAAAAGCATTGCCTAGCAGAAAATGCTCAAGTGTGAAACATAATATTATTTTTTCAGTGTAGTGAGCAGGTTATTTTGGAAATAAAGTACACCGTTAATTCCCGAGATTGAAGCTAATGATTGACTACTATGACTCTAGAATATGGCAGCAAAGGTGCTTTTTCCAAAGTGTGGAAATCGGTGAGGGTGGAGAAAAGGTCCGAATGTAACACTTTTTTCAGTAACACCACTAAGCTAGCAGTAGTCTTGGATAATGATTATTCTTTCATAATAAATACTGGTCTAGGACACTTGAGCAAGATGATTATATATAGTGTCGATGTATGATTTGCATGCATGGATTCTATTTCTTTTCCTTTTTCTCAAAAGCGCGACAAGCCGAAAATAGATCCTTTCATTACTATTTGAGGCGAGATGTCTTGTGGTCTGGTAACAGCTCTTGTACAGCCCAAGACACTTACCATATAACATGTTGGCTCAAATAATAATGAAAGGACCTGTTGAAATTTGAGCATGGTCTTGATAAAACACTCGAAACTAAAGTATAAGTGCCGTAAATGTGCATGTAAGAATGTTGAGCAATAGAAACATTCAATTCCAGGCGTAAGTTGAACCTACATTTTACCTATACCATTCAGTACCTATATAGATTATGCATACAGAAAAGGCTATCAGCTTGACTGGGTTCAATAGTTACATGTGCTTACCACACCAAACCCTTTAACTGTTGGTTGCTGGCAGTTTTGATGGTTTATACCAAACAAAGAGTGGAATCAAAACGGCGGCCCTAGTGGTGTAGTGGTAGGATGCGTGTTCGTCACTTGGCTGGGCTCAGTGCTTTGCATAGTGCTCAACATTTTTAGAACCCATGTATTCCAGAACCATTTGGTGCTTTATTTTGTTTACGTCTACGGTATCTAACGCAGTGTAAAATTTTGGAGACTCACATTTATCTATAGTTGAATTCGACTGGACACATGACTCAAGATCGACCAGTCTAATAACCTCAAGAATCGCTACAGTCACACGAGTATTACAATTTCTGAGAGCTACTCTTGAAATGAGCTCACATGTAACTGAAGCGAGGAGGTGATAAATCTTGAGCAATCGATGTCATTTGCAAACAGTAGAGACGAACTGCTATTTTCATGCTCAAAACATGAGCTTCCAGGAGATCGATTATCAACATTAACACGAATAAAATAAATGCTTATAATAATACTAGAGGCCAAATACCACATTGGATAGTGTCGCGGTGTATCATGAAGCAAAGGGATAAGCAACCTGCTGGATTGAACCCTTTGTAGCACTCTCTTGCAAGCAATCAGCAAACACCTCAAAAAGCCACTTGGCTTTGCTATCTTAAATGTTACAGAGATAGCAGTCATGACCAGCACTCTACCACTCACATGAAAGAAGAGATTCTCAAGCAGCAACTGCATGAAACGATCAAGACCTTTGCAAAGGATGAATGTGAGGAAACGAATCGATTACAAGAAGCGCTGTGATCCGCAGATTGTAATGTAATCCAGCAATTAGATAAAATTGGAAAATGTTAGTATAAAATTATTAGTATTATGTTTTTGACATTATTCATTCATCTACTCCAAGTGATTTATGTGATTACCGAGGATGCCGCTAATGTCAAGTATACCAGAGAGTTCGCTCTTCACCTTGTCCACTTGACACTCCCATTCAATAGCTGAGATAAGGGAAAACCGATCACGATAAAGCCCGGCAAGCAGCCGCCGTTGACTTCTCAATAACTTGAATGCTGTGGCATAAAGTTCGTTTAACGTGTGATGCCACTCTGCTGGGAATGCCCAGCTCAAGCTCTTGCGCAGGACAAGGATGCACAGAAGAAATCTGCAATATACAACTAGCTGATTCCAGGTGATATCGGTGATAATGTGCCAAGTATTGGACCATGTAGAAGCTTGGACATTTCTCGTAATTTGTTCCTTTGCTTTCTAAGCTTTGAAATTTATTAATTAAATCGTCTCATGGTTATGGGACGACTGTAAGTATAGAAGAAGTGGAAGACAGAAAACCCAAAATTATCGCGGAGCGGACAGATGACGTTGAAAACTTTTAGATTTCTTTAAGCCGAAATAATGATATGAGTAGGTGAAATCAGCGCAGACAAAGCAGATGGATGCTTAGATAACTAACAAAAAGGTGCAGTTAACTGGGTTGTCTTTTAAAGGGTGGACATAGTTCAACTGTAAAGGGAATGGTCTATGCTTATTGATTTGCGACGAAGGAATCATTGGCCAAGAACGAATTTACAAATATTGTTTGTTCAGTTGGTTGGCCATACCAAAGACGACCATGGACTCCTTTTTGCGAGCAATCCCAAGCAACTATTCAGCTCCTATTCAAAAGCCAGGACAACAACGATAACCTTGGTTGACCTGAGGCTCAGATAAACTCACGAAAAAAACTCAATGTTTTGTCTATGCCGGATATACTTGTAATTTTTTATGTGCACGTGCTCATGATGATTCCTACGTGCTGGTTGTAAGAGTAGACAGTTAGACAGGTTGTAGGAGTAGCTGCGTGGTACACGTAAACAATGAGAAAAAAAAGACAGCAAAATAATTTTGGGGGTTGAAGAGTGCTTGGGAGTCGCTTCCAACAAATCACAGTATCCTCCAAGCGGCTAGAGAAGTCAAAAGCTTGTAAAATTTGTTCACTTATGGTGTAAAAAACTATTCTTCCGATCGTCAATTATCTAAATGATATTGACATTGAACTTTGTAAAAGCTAAGAAAATTGGTTTTCTTTCGTAATATTTAAAACTTACTTTTTTCTGGAACAACAACTGCCGTGAGTGGAACAACAGTGCTATTTTGAGTCGAACCCTCCATTGTCATCATGGGCGTCTGAAGTTCCGTTCGTTTCTACAGTCAAGTATAAGGAGCTCTACGTATTGTAGTGGAAGTGAAATTGACAGAATGATTGATAGACCAGGTATTGGGAGGGGCTTTGTCCAGAAAGAATGTCAATCTCTGTGCGGTGGAAGTGCATTCTCAACAGTATCACGCATAATTTTCAATGGTAGTCTTGTCATTGATTTTCGCAATGTGCCAGCCCGGCAGAGAACAGGATTATACTAGGACTTTAGCTCTATCAGGAACACTTCCTAACGTGGCTTTATCTTGTTGATATTCCTTTTGGTGTATCCTATCAGATTACTTAGGGACTTTATGAGAATCATTCAAAAAATGGCATATTCACATAAAAATTTCTCAATTCAAAATAAGCAGTTCGATTTTCCAGTTGTCATCACGTGATCCGGTCTATAAATCCAGAATTCAAGGGCAAGCACTTTTCACGAACGCACCGATGTTGGTCATCCTTGGATAATTTCTTCTATTTAGCAATCTACTCTCCACATCTGTGTCTGCTTTTCATAACATATCACTCTCTTTCGTCATAAGCTTCGTATTATTCATTTGCTCTATAATTCAATGTTCGCTTCCAATTCGCTCTTTACAGTTTCCTGAAGACTTTTTACAGGAAACTTCAAAGGGTATCTTACAATAGCTATTGTTTAGTCCAACTCTTCTACAAGAAATGGTGGAAAATAGCTTTTGAGAAAGTAATACTGTGCTGTAAAGAGCGTGATTCATTCTGAAACGACCATCATCGTTGTTTCAAACGTCCATCTATCGACTATACCAGGCGGCTATTTCTCATTAACATCGAACAGAACAACATCGTTTAGCTCGAAGTTGTCACACAAATAAGCATGAATAGAAAGGTATCTTTATAGAGATATTGGCACAATTCGTTCTCTTCTCACATTATGCGAGCCTCAGCATTTTTCGAACTCGTCTCCTCTTTCTGATAATCGTTTCCACACAGGAGGTTGCAGCAGAGTTTGTGAGAGGGTTTGACAGTGGCCTTTCCATAATGACGCATTGATTGCTGGTCATCCATCCTTTGAAACTTTTACACTTTACTGATGCGCCTTCACATTGTTTTTTTCACTGTGCAGATCCCAGTAATTCTAGCATCCAATTCGTTCAATCGTCTACTTTTTGAACTTCGTAAAATGTTGGCTGAGCAAGCCTCCCTGCAATCTTGAGGATAGCCTGGTTGTGGTGTTCCATAGGGCGCTGTTGTTGACTGCTGGAAAGAGTTGGAGAGTGGAGCTCGGCCCCTCGTGCGCCACGACGTGCATCGCAACCACTCGGCCACGGCGCCCCCAACTCTGTCATCCTTTTTATATTTTTGGAACTAATTAATTTTATCTTTTATCAACTGCATAATTTTGCTTCCGGCAACATGGTTCAATGTGAGCCGAAATCACAATAATGCTATGATACGAGCATAATTTGGGGTGCCATACTTTGGGTATGGGAGCGAACAGCCATTACGTCTTTACAGAGCATAGTAACGATTCTTTTGGTGGTTTACACGGCCGGAGTAAGGCAGAACCAGGAACTCCGTGATGTGAACCAGCAAGCCCTGACGCATAAGGACATGATAGCGATCTCATTTCCATGATCCAAAAATATCAGGTTCCACATCTTGATCTTAAACCAACATTGTGTGGCCATGATGCTCATATTTTTGAGAATATCATGGCGGTTGAGAGATGGCTTAGAATAAGATCAAAAAAGGAAGGAAAAAGCAAACACAAGGCATCAAACAACGAAATGATGAGAGAATCTGCTTTACGTTATCTTCAAATTCTTGGTAATATGAAATAATGATCGCGTTCCTTCTAATCTTCCATGTTGATGAGCAAGTGCTTTGATAACAGAACATAGGACAGTTTTTATGAAAAAATAAGGGTCATTACTATAACACCTTTTTTATTTCCATTTAACACAAATTTGAAAGCAAAAATAGGAACTAAGGAATTGCGCAAGACCTACGGCTTCCATCGTACCATATGGCACTAAGGCTGTCTTCATTGTTGATTGGATTATTGTTTGTGTCTCCTCGTCCGTCAAGGGTGTATGTCGTCCCATTCCATAATGAAATTCAAATTCTCTGAATAGTTACAACAAGAGTTACAAATCTCGATAGTCTTGTTTATGTAGCAAAAATGATAGTGTTTAAATGTGCAGAAGTACGTTAGAAATGTCATGTAGAGTACATTAATATATTATAATTTTTTTATACATCGCTGGATTTCTACCGTGACGTTAAGGTGCAAATAAATTTACTATCAGTGGTCTAGTGGAAAACTAGTTAGCCTTGGAAGGGTAGTCGCGGATTCACAGTCGCAGCAAGTTCCAGGTTTTGCTGGCATCTCAACACTCTTGTCGTTCTATTAACAAACTGCTTGCTCACCAAAGTAAATTGACTATCTGTTGTAATGGAGTATATTAGAGGAAAGACGACTCAGCAGAGACATGTGTCAAAGATATGAGAGGTATATTGCGGCGAGTAATGCGATCAGGAAAGGCGAAACAGGTTCCAAGCTCTCTCGACATTTATGGATTATCTTTGAATTTTGGGCTCAACTAGTTGCTATCACATAACATCATATAGTTGATTGATGGCTATCATTAAAAAAGAAAAAAGGTGTGAAAACTTTTTCAGAACATGTGCGGGATCTTTTCACTGAAAATCTCTCTACAGAAATGACATTACATCTTTTCGTGGCGAAAAATTGCCTTTAACACTTATTTCTTGCTATATAGGTATCAATGAATCCACAATGAAGTTGAAATAATCGCCTATCTACTCCAAAAGCTACCCGTAATGTTCTTTCCGTTAGTATAACATACTCTGAAGGCCCTCTCATAATAAACTTGAAATATCAAAATTTGATTGAAGCCTGCAGCTCATAAAGTGTTGAATGACTACAGAAGCATAAATAAAATGAGAAAATTCTATTGAGTACGAGTTGAAGACGAGCTTTTTTTGTGAAGCTGCGGCTTCTCGTTCAAACGTGATTTTTGGGACTTGTAGGAATTGCTTTCACTTACAAACTGTCCTTTCTCTTGAGAAAATTTCATCGAAACTGGCATTGGGAAAAGAGAAGTATGACCTTTACGCAAGTTTTATTTTGAGAAAAGTACAATTTGTAGGGTATTTCTCAGAGCTCACGTCGAAATCTGGTAAAGATCGACTTCTCGATTTCTTACAAAATGTGCCAACAACATATGAATGACTTGTAAGAAGCGTGTATTTCATTGAGAAAAAGTCGATTTTATTCGGCAGAAAATTTAGTTAGATTGTTGCTGCATAAACCACAAAATTATTCCTATTTTAATCGGAAAAAGGAATTTGGTCTAAATATGAGGCTCATCAATGAATTTGTGACAAATGCTGAACAACAACGAGCTATGCATGTGGTCTGTGATGTGCACTCATGCAATGCAATATACGTATTTCGGCCTTCCAACCTCGTCAGTTGCAAGGTGCCTTTGGACTTGAGCTAATCCCTCCTAATGGAGAACTTCCTTATAGAGGAATTGCATACGTATTATTTACATGCGCCATCAAGTGATAAAAATCACGAAAGGTTAGTGTTGTATACTCGATTGCTTCTGGCTGGTTATCGTGAAATATCATACCATCCGTTTTGAGTGTTTTCTTGAGACTACGCTTAAACTTCAATATGCCTAATAACAATTTTTGAGCCATGAATGTGGTTTATTATGGACACTTTTACAAGACTCAGACGAAAGGCACCGTGCAACTGACGAGGCCTCGGGCCAAAACACGTGTACTACACTGCATAAGTGCCGATAACAGACCACATGCATGGCTCAAAGATAACTACCAAGCGTATTGAAATTTCAACGCGATCTCAAGAGAACACTCGAAACGAATGCTATAAAAAGTGTTCATACAAAAAACTTCGTTGTGTTCGGTATTTGGAGAATAATTTTTGGAGAAGAATAGTAGCTGAATTCATATTTTTTTGCAACAACATTTGATGTGACATAAGGAGTAATCCGAAACTACCTTGGAACTTTATTGCGTGGACAAAGTTCAACATTAATGAATTATAGAAACCTCGTTTTCAACAATTTCGGAAAGGAGTCTGAATTAGAATACACGTTAGAAATCCCAAAAGTCACTGCATCAGGAGACATGATCTTTCCGGAGAATTCGCAGCTATTGTTAGAATTGGATTCATACATGCCAAAGAGAATTAAGTGGTGAGCAACAATGCGACCTCATACAGGAGTCGAACCTGCGCTTCATCCATACCAGGGACGCGTGCTACCACTACATCCCCGAGGTACATTGACACCACCCTTCAAGACAGTTCAGCCATCAACCTTCAAGACAGCTAACATAGAAATGATTAAGAATGAGTGGTGGTGCGAATGTACCTCGGTGGTGTAGTGCTAGCACCCGTCCCCGATACGGATGAAGCGCGGGTTCGACTTCCGCTTGAGGTCGTATCTTTGCTCACCACTCAGTCCTCTTAGGTATATATAAAGCATAACACTGCAAAAAATGCAGTAAAAAACACTAGGAAACTCGAGTTAAAGTTGGTTCCAAGTAATTTATCTGCTTCACTCATTTCTAAAACAATTGCGCGTGGCATCGTGTATAGTTTACTTGGGGTTAGATTGAATCCGTTATAGTAAAGGTAAAAAATTTAAGTTTCTGACAAAGAAGAGAGGCTCTACTTATCGTCATCGTTTTTAAGATCCCTCTCTAAACAAGAGCAATCTAATGGTGAAGTTGAATCGACTTTATATTTGCTTTTGAACAAGGTTTTCCGTACACTTAGTAGTCATCGATGACAGAAGTTCAGATCGAATTTAGCTCGCGAATAAAAATTTGGTATGGCCGTGTAGGCGGACCGGCGGACACGATAATATGGTTGCTAAGCTTCTTATCATCGCATTCGTTGAAAATTCCCTGTCATCAAAATTTTCTTAGAGCACGTGAGATGTGCACAGACAAACCGTGTACATGTAAGTTAGCCATTCGATGTCATCGTGCTCTACACAAATGTTTCGAATGACTCCGCATTGTAAGCCATTCACAAACTGTTGGAAATGAGGAGAAAATATATACATGACTAAATGTTTTCCGTAGATCAGAGGGCTGTCAATGGAAAAATCACTGTCACGAAACCTTGCCATTTTTTTCATCTCTAAGATTCATCTAAGCTCCTTTTTTAGCCGTGATACAGTACTCTATTATCGATGCATAGATAATTGTTTTGTTATCTGCTTTACACAGAGGTGGTGGAAAATGTTTTAAATCGTTGAAGGAACAGTGCGAATATATCAGATTCACACGAGAAAACCTAAGAATAGTTAGCTTTATTCCTAAACGTTCAGATACAACTCGCGAGAGTGGTTGCATTACGAAATAGCTTTGATAGCTAAGCAATAAAAGCACACTAGTGCACTACTTTTCTTCTGATCCCCTACGCATAAAATATTTGTCCGAAGTATGTAGCGAAAACTACAAATGTTTGCACATGAGATGAGGATGGAAGGGAATCATTACGACTGGCACAACAAACAGCCATCTCTTGCTACGGAAAAACAGCCACTCACGTCAAGACAAAACAGAGTAAAAACAAAGACAATGTTGTTCCAAACACAGATGAGGATTTTTTCGGAGCTGTCCTTCATAACAAACTAAGTAAGCGCCGCTATGAAAGGGTGTTTGGAGAACAGTATTGGAAAACTTTCTAATAATCATGGAGTTTCCACTTCCTACATTACGTCGCCGGTTGGTTTGTAACCAATTGTCTGACCTTCTGTGTAGGACAGAGGATTGCGTAATATGGACTCACTGTAGGGACGAAATGTGCATGAGTTCAGTCACAGTATAGAGATCTCTCGTAAAAAATTGTGATGAGTAAGAAGCCGAAAAGGGATACCACATTCTGTCCGCAAAATAGAGCACCGACATAGAAAGTCGAAAAGTCGGGCAAAAACTCATAGGTGCTTATAGGCAGAAATGCACAACAGTGAACAATTTGAGGTGTATATAATAATCTTAGGAAAGAAATCAAAGCTGCCGGCGAGAAAAACCTGTGAGGTCATTTGACTGGACTTTGATAGCCCAGGAATGATTTGAAGGTAGAGGATCTGAACGTATCAAGTGATATGGCACCTTATTTCAGAATCATTTTCTAGGTTGATAAGGTTTATTATTCACAGTGTGTCACAATACACTGGTGACATTTTCCATATAAGCAGCTTAGCTGTGAATTTCCATATATTTGTTGGACATTTGAATCAATTTTGCATTAGATTTTCACTATATGTACGAAATTTTGGGAGAATAATTAGATATGGTATGATATAGTACGTCTAGTGGAGAAGGCGAATTTGACGAAAAATTAACCATCGATTTTAGAGGAGGAAATACCAATTTCGCACAAGTCTTCTCTATGAAAGAGTGCAGTATGTAAGATATTTTTGGTACTCATGTCGAGGTATGATGAAGGTCGATCTTTTGTTTTTTTTTTGGAAAAAAAGCTACTTATAGAAATTTCTGATGATTTTCCACCATCCACCGTAATGTTATCCTTTTATAACCTAACTTACCAAATAAGTACCACTTATAAGGTCAAAGCGCTTGCTATCACAAATTATCAGGAGACGCAATCTTGATATTAAAGTGAGGCCTACGACGCAATGCGTCGCAGAGTGCATCAAAATGGCTCACGCTAAATTTGAAAGGTTAAGCTCATCTTATGACGAAGTTGTCATATAGAGTTCAATCTCTTAGGGAAAAATTTTAATGTGATATGATGAAGAAAAAGGATTATCAGACTGAGAATGCTGAGACTTTGAGATGTAATAGAAAAGTGAAAATTGCTATAGAACTATCGTTGATTTCCCACCACATCTCATTTATTTCTATTTATCATGCATTCTTTTCGAATGATGAACGAAAACATTTTTGTCAGAAAGTAAAAACCATCATCATTAATATTACTTCTTCCAACAATTTCTAAGACCGACTATCTATTGATCTAGGCATGCTTCAATAATTCCTTATTTTCTTCTTTAAGCAAAACACGAGCTCTTACATTAATCTTTATTTAACAGCTGACGTTTTGGCAGTTCGCCTGTTTCAAATCCTGGAAAGGTTAAGTTTTCTACAATCCAATCAGTCAAAGACCTCCATTACTCTTTTAAAAACGTCATCATACCTAGATTTGAATTGCATTAAGCACAAATTAACGTTAAGCATACTCACAGCTTTTTGCATGTGTTCCACTGAATTTGGGCTCATAGTGCACCCTACCCATCAAGAGAACAGTCTTATATACTGACTTATGTCAAGGATGATCACAACGCATCCCTCCCTGCGGCTAATAGTTATTTTGGTCGTGTTGGTCCAGAAAGCTTCCAAAAACTTTCGCGCCGATGTGTCATCTTCCTGCGCAGGGATTGCTATGTGTATCTAGCGGGGTTTTTCGTCTCTTGTGACGCTTGTCAGCTAGGTATTCTTCTATGCGGGCATAGAACGGCCTACTCGTTTCACCAGTATATTTACTGCACGCTGGGCAAGAGATTAGGTAAACTGTACCTGCGCACATGCAATCACCATCTCTTCCGTTAGGACATAGTTTACAATCTTTCATTATACAGAGAGGTCATATAAACGGCTACGAACTAATTGGCGCCTTAGAGTATTCGGTGGTTATTCAATGATGACTACCGCCTGCTCCAAACCTGCTCTTTTCAAACAACGTTTTATAGCTCTATTTATCTAATTTGAAAAGAACGCGAGGATAAACGGGATTTATCCTTCATTCAAATTTTTGTTTGAAGGCGTGTCATTTCCTCTAAGCCTAAACCGAGGGTTTACAAATTCGTATCCATTGGAAGTGGCTATTTCGTGAGCCAGTTTTACGGATTCCACTCTCTGCTCTTTTTCGAGACACACATTGGCGACTCTTCGAAACATGTTTTTTTTTACTAATGCCTTTTTCGTATGTGAGGGATGAGAAGAGAGATGCTGAATCAGAATATTCTTATAACATGGCTCTCGGTATCACTTTGTTATGTAGCCGTTCTCTGTTAAGTTTATTTGCATGTTCAAGAAAGGGAGCCAATTCTCTTTTGGTATCTCACGAGTGAATCTTATGTACTCTGACTGTCCATTCAATAACTTGAAACAATTATCAAATTCCTCTTGAGTGGAACAAATAATCACGGAATCATCTATGGAGTCATTCGAAGTCATTATATTTGCTTATAAAAACACATAAGTTAGTATCCACTGATGATCTAACGTCTAACGATCCATCTATATTAGAAGTTAGACCCATCATCAGTTGTGTAGGAGGACCAACGAATGATAGCATGGTTCTCAACTTTAACAACATCCCAGTTGCTAGGACACATTACAGCTCATCTGACAAACACTCACACTCTCCTGGGCCGTTTACGTAACGCCAATTTGAACAACGCGTACGTAATGGAGTCATTTGACGTCACTGTTCTCTATAACCACGTGTCGAATGACTCTGTAATGCAAGCCACACACGAGCTTCTGATATAATACCAGGGAGCTGTCAACATGTGGCTTGTCGATTTAGCACTTCGTGGTTCTATTGAAAGAGTGCCCGAACTGCTGATCTTTCAGATAGTCCCGGAAAATATTTTGCTCAAATAAGAGGGATGGCAATGGGGTAGCGACTGGCACCTAACCTGGCTGTTGACTTTATGCCGAAAGTGGAAGCACCACTGTTGGATCTCAGGCCCTTACTTACTGTAGGTATATAGATGATAGTGTGGTTATTTGTTTCACTCGAGAGGAATTTTATAATTGTTTTAGACTGTTGAATGAACAGTCAGAGTATGTAAGATTTACCCATGAGATAGCAAATAATAATTGGCTCCCCCTAAACGAGCAAATAAACTTAACGAAGAACGCTGCATAACAAAGTGGCACCGAAAGCCAAGTGATAAGAATATCCTGGTTTACTATCTCTCCTCAAATCCCTCACATACGAAAGACGCATTAATAAAAAACATGTTTCAAACAGCCGCCAATGATGTGACGGAGAGGAGCAGAGAGTAGAATCCATGAAGTGGCTCGGGAAATGGCCACTTCTAATGGATACGAACTTAGGAACCCTCCGCTAAGGTTTAGAGAAATTAACATGCCTCCAAACGAAAATTCGAATGAAGGGATAGTCCCCTTTATCTTCCCGTTCTTTTCAAATCAGATAAGTACAGCTATAAAACGTTGTTTGAAAAGAGCAGGTTTAGAGCAATTGGTAGCTATCGTTGAATGACCACCGAATACTCTAAAGCGCCAATTAGATCGTAGCCGCTTATATGACCGTCTCTCTATAATGAAAGATTGTAGAATATGTCCTAACGGCAGATGGTAATTTCATGAGCATAGGTACAGTTCACCTAATCTCTTGCACAGCGTGCAGTAAAAATAGTGGCGAAATGGGTAGGCCGCTCTTTGATCGCACAGAAAACACCTAGCTGACAAACGTCTTAATAGACGAAACACTTCGCTAGGTACACATAAGGCACAGAAGCATGACGGAGTAGATTTTGACATTGAAGTCACCATCCCTGCGCAGTAACATAAAACATCAGCGCGAAAGTTTTTGATAGCTTTTTTGGATCAACTCGACGAATCCACCTATAAGCCGCAGGGAGGAATGTCTCGTGATCCTTCGATATGAGTTATTATATAGGACTGATCGGTACTTTTCCGCCATCTGAGCGCCACTTTGACCTGTTGTGGAAAACTTATTTCACAGTCTTCTGCAATGTTCAATGGCACAAATCAAAAGAATTTGAATGGTATATCTCACCCATAAAAGAGCCTTTGTATTGCTCTGAATGTGCTAGCATAAAAATATGTTTCTCATTGATAGATTTCCTGCTAATCAAAGCATTTTCTTCGGAGTTTTACTAACCAGCCGATAGATGAAATCTTAAGGATTCCAGCGATTTATTTGGTCATAACCCTTTATTGCGCTGTAACAGCCAAATAAGATTGGGATTCGCAAAAAATGGGTACTTGAACTATCTTTTCTAAACTTCGAACCATTGGGAAAACGTATTTTTCGATCGTTTCCAATGCTTAAATGATCAGTCAATATCTGAATCAAAAGATTTGTATGGTTTATTTCACTTTCAAAAAGGTCTTGTTATTGCTCTGAGCAAAAACAATAAATTGTTCCTCACTCAAAAATATTCCGCTGATCAAGGCCCCTAAAATATAGTTACAAAAACCAAACGATAATCAATTCTCAAGTATTCCAAAAATGTTTTTCGTTCCTTTAACGAACTTCTTAGTGCTTCACAAGAACCAGAAGAAAACTGAGTTTCGCACTTAATGCTTTTTTCCGTTTTGCAAAGACCATCTTCCATTGGCTGTTACAGCGTGATACCAGGTCAATATTAGAAATTGATTATATCGTTGGAGTCCTTAAGATCTAATCTATTGATTAATTATTGAAACTCTAGAAGAAAATCTGTGGTCAACGAGAAATCTTTCAATGTGGAACGAAATATTATTTTTCCTCTTTCATCTCGATAACAGGGCCTTTTCGAAAGTGAAAAGAGCCATTCAAATTCTTTTGATTTAAGCTATCGATTTATTATTTAAACGCTAGAAACGATCAAAAAAAACGTTCATCTCAATGGATCATAGTGTGGAAAGGAAATCATCGAAATTCTTAAGATTCAGTCTATCGATTGGTTAACGAAACTTGAAAGGAATAGCTTTGGTCAGCGAGAAATCTTTCAATGAGAAACAAAATTATTTTTGCTCTTTCAGCGCAGTGACAAGGCCTTTTTTGAAGACGGAATACACTGTTCAAATCCTTTTCATTAGAGCTAACGAATGGCAGTTTAATTGTCAAAACAAGTGCGAAGTAATCTTTTTCTGAAGGGTCGAAATGGCGCTCAGCTAGCGGAAATGTATTGACTATTCTTTTGATGGGTTAGGGTTTATTGCGAGCCTATATAAATCGTCTTCCGGTGATCTTTATTTGAATCACTCAGTGGAACAGATACAAAAAGCGGTGAGTATGTTTAACGTTGATTTGTGCTTGATGCGATTGGAATCTATGTCTGGCGACTTTTTCTAAAAAAGTATTGGAGGTGCTTGACTGATTGAATTGCAGTAAACTTGATCTTTTCAAGCTCTGAAAAGGGCGAAGTGTTGAAACGTCAGTTGTTGAATAAAAATGAATCCAACACCTTGTGTTTCGCTTGAAGAAGAAAATAAAGAATTTACATTACTGTTCTTTATTATTAAAAAGCAGATCACTTTGGGAAAGCCATGATGGAGTCAAAAAGACTCGATGACGATTAGTATTACTGAGAAAAGCCATCGGAGTGCGTAGCAAAATCGAGGTCATTGATATGCTCGGGAGCAGAATTGGGCTGAAATGATAAGGAGTGCCATAACAACTACACAATCTTTCTCTTCAATGATGACTTTAGCAAAAACTCCGGAGCCATTCTTCCAGAAAAGCACGCTTTTCATCTTAGTTTGCATCTTAGTTTGTGAATTCTGACCAAAAATTTTCAAATAGCGATCTTTCAAGATCGCTTGATTTAAGCTTTTGACTGTTTAATGTCTCTCTTCATTTACCTAATTTGCGTATGTGCTTCAATTTTTATTTGAAGATCATATTTGAAGGACTACCAGGCATGATTTGAATGAGTTAATATTGATGTAGCGTAAGCACTGATGAAGATCTAGCCACTGTAAAAAAAAATTTGTTAGCCAGTTTTTTAGGGACAAGGACAAATTTTAGTATGCATTTGTTAACTCGCTTTGACAATATATAAAATAACATATAAGGAAATTCTTTCAGCAGTTCAAATATTTTATGTTAACTTCAAAGTGTCGCATTTCTTTCTTTTGAAGACGCTTGCAATCTTCTCTTTTGGACATTTTTCGGGGAATACAGCATCACCTACGTGGATTTTTAATTGTTTTTTGAGGAAAACTGAGTTTTCAAAGCAAATATTGGAATGTCTCGTTAACTCGTGCTTCATTTGGTGAGTTTTTATTGATTTCATTGTTATCAATGGGGCGAGCTACACAGTGGCGAAAGCCCTACATAAAGCAGCTTTTGTTCGAGCCATTCCCGAGCCGTCGAGCCTTCTCCCTCTGTAGTTGCAAAATCGGTACCAGACTGATCCGAATTCTTATCACTTCTTCAAATCGACTTGGCAATGTTCTACATTTGCTATTCCAGAACTCCATAAGGATTCCGCTCTAGAGGCATTCAACGAAATTCGTAAAAAATCGAAAAAATTCTGAGTACCAACCTAGCTCACACTTGATTCTAAGTCTAGAGAAACTTGTAAACAAAACGATTCTAAGGCAGTGAGTGGGAAGTTTCGAACTTGTGATATCGGGTGGTAGAAGAAAATTGATCTTATAAAGACTGCGTATGCTCTTTCGAACACACAAACTAGTCCAGTCTCACTAGAGGATTAACCAGATTGTTCATTGTACTTTGATAACTTGAAAACGGCGCATTTGATACTGTATTTACATTCAAGAAAAAAATTTTCTGCACCTTGTAGATGCATAGAGCAAAATCGCGTTCCACCGAAGAAAATCATTTGTAAGGCTGGCATTTGCACTTGGCTTTTAATCAAAGTATTAGTAACCGTTCGATGGCTTGAATTCGATAATTTTAGATCTGGATTTAGTTCCTAAAAAAAGGAAAGGTTTTCAAAGGTAGAGTGCATTAAATGGCCCTGATAATCATTTTAAAATGTCTTTTTGACCTTTTTTTTCAATACAGTCGCGTTATTATACCACTTATGGTCATTACTCTCAAAAACACATAAATGGCAGTGGAAGCCGTTCAATTTACCAACCAATGTCTCAAACTAGAACAGATGCTTGTTTACAGCAATTTTATCAGTACTGTAATGCTATGACCATGTATACAAGAGTATAAAGTTGATATGCGAGACTATGAACTTCAGCCGAGAGTTTAGCCCACGTTTTACCTTTACCGGGAAGAGTGCCACTACACAGACAAATCCATTGCTCTACTGCCCCTCTTTTCTGCTCAGATATGGATGAAGAGGAGGTTCAACTCACGTCTGATGTTCAGGATTCTGTATATTACTCAAGATTCTCGTATATACAATGTCTTAATCGAAGAACAAAGAGACTGCCTCAAGCCAGTTTGTACCGAAATATGTGTGGATCTGAGCGCTCTGTTAGACGTGCTCTGCGTCGCACACTATGTTAATGATTCGATCTCGCGCTCCTCGGCTCACCAAGCCATCCATACCCTCCGGGGTCGGTAAATTTCTACCAGACTGGTCTCAGACTTGTCTAGGAGGATAAGCAGCACTGACGCGGTACAGCGAGAGGTCACCGCGAGTCACTGTAAAGGCCAGATATGCGTTCAGTCACCTCAGACGAAGTTAGAAATTGAAGACGAATGCATGGCGCATCCCTCAGGGAATGGTCAACGCCAAGAGCTTTACCCTTTATCCTTTATATGCGTGAATCTAGAAAGTAACGAGCTTGGTCTGTATCGTTTTGAACTGAAGTATAAATGCTATGAATGGTAAAGCTTTTGGCGTTTGTCAATTGCTGAGAAATGTGCACTGGATTTGTCTTCACTTAACACTGTTAGAGGTAACTGAATGCATTCCTGACTCGTTCATACGGTCACCTGCGATGCATCAAGTCCAATGCCAATATTCGGCCACAAAAATCTGTTACGAGTTTGAAGATTCCGGAAAGAGAAAAAGCTTAGTAAATACCAGGCGCTTTACGAAACCTATGGACCACTTGTGTATTGCACAGGCAGTGTAATTTAAATTGTGTATACTTTCATGCCCCACTATTGCCTTCGCATTTCGACACTTCTGTCAATCCAGCTCCTATTTATCTGAAGAAATTTGTTAATCAACAACCATTTGTTGGGCAAAGATTGGATGCCTTCCATCACGAAAGAGCGAGGCTGGCGGTCAAAGAAGTCGATGAAACCACTTTTGAGCTGATTGTAGTCGTCGATTTTTCCTCTCGTACAAGCTGATGCAGGGCGCGAAAGGGTTGATAATCTGATAGAGGAATATCTGGGCCATATGGTGGATAAATAACGATGTCTAGCTTAATTTCTTCAGAATGGCGATTCCACTTTGCAGTTTGAGGTCGAAGGTTACTTTGGTCGAAGGCAGAACTGAGTAGTTTTGGACGCTTCTCTCGCACTGCTGCAGCCAAGTTCAGAAGGTTTTTTTCCAAAAGCACCCGCACTGATTGGCTGCTTGTTATCGAGTACTTCTCATAGAGCATGGTCTGACAGTTTAGAAAAACGCGAGCATAGCCATCCGAGCAGGGAACTCAGGTCAGTGATGATCGTCTCAAGAAAGTCCTGCCTGTGCGATCGCCGAAGAACACTTTTGCAGATGGCCACGAGTGCAACGCTGTTATGGTTGGTCAGTGCACAAGGTGCTGTTAAGTCATCACTTTGCAGTAAGCCATTTCATTTAGATGGCGAGCTATGGTGCTACGTGCGTATTCAAGTGCCTGCTCCAAATCCCTGATACTAGCATCCAAATGCACTTCCAGCTCGTGGTCCAAAACGTCTTAGTCAAAAGTGAATGGTCGACCAGAGTGTAGTTGACTTTCACAGCTCGTATCGCTTTCACCAAGTACTTCAAGCAATGGCTTACGGTCAAATCGGTAATAATGTTTGTCTCAAAACGCAATGTTAATCTTCTCGGCCGTCTTCCTTGCACTGTTCCCCCAAACTGTATCCGTAAAACATAATCGAGCGTGACATGCGCTGATCCCTTTCGATTCCCAGTCAATTAGCCTGCCACGCAGGTGCCCTTTTACACCCCCTCCCCCCCACCTCGCCTAAGGCTACTAGAACATTCTCTAATATACCAATGCTTTTTGGCGGTTCGCAATAGAAAACAGCTGAATAAAACAATAGTACTGAGGTAATATTGAGACAATCTAGTATTAATGACTACTAAAACGGCTTTTGCACAAATTACATATATCCTGCTGATGATTCTATGTTGCAGAGGAAACAGTGGAGTTTGCCTCTGTAGCGGTTGTGCCCAAGTGTCCTGTTGTCGACAATCTGTGGGCACGATTTGTTGCACGTTGGTGTGCTGGTCAAGAAACTTGCGGTAGCTGGAAGATCGAGGTACTTAGCAGAAAGCTTCACTATAGGACATGATCGATCTGAACGCAAATCACATATCGCGTGGCAAATTCCAATACGTCCCTCGACCGGCACATTAACGTGCAACACATCGTGCCCACAGATCGTTGACAGCAGGACACTTGGGCACGATTGCAGCGAGGCAGACACCAGTGTTTTCTCGGCTGATATTTGATCATAACAGATAATAGTTACTTGTCAGCATCCATATGGTGAAAACGTGAAATAATCTGGTTCACAAAAGAAATTTGCTTTTTTGTACTTCGAAGTCAACCTGGGTCACTTTGCATAAGCGAGAACGATTGAAAACATTTCATTATGCCAGATAAACTTTTGAACTACGCATGTCATGTGGTCTGTTAAATTGGCTAACTTATAGAGCTCGATACATGCATTTCAACCTTGACCGTCTCGTCAGTCGAGCAAGTACCCATTATCTTTAGCCAATCCTCTCGGAGCGCTCAGTACCCTATACTAAGAGTGGGCGAGGACAAACATTTTACATTTATGTCAGGTGAAATTATCACCGAACACAAAGTGTTGTACACTTGATTGCTCTTGTTGGTATCATTAGTATAATGACAAGAAAGGTATGACCTACTAACGATACCAGCCAAGAGCAATCGAGTGTACACGCAGTGCGTGTTTGGTGATAATTTCACCTGACATACAGTGTAAAATGTTTATCGTCGCCTACTCTTAGTATAGGGGACTGAGCGTCGCGAGAGGACTGGCCAAATACAAAGAGTAATTGTTCGACTGACGAGACTGTCAAGGTCGGAACACGTGTATCGGGCTCTATAAGTCAGCCTTCTTCATCAGACCACTGACATGCGTGGCTCAAAAATGATTGTCTGGCATATTGAAATTTGAGCTGTGGTCTTAAGAGAACGTTCGAAAAGAACGGTATGATAGACTGAAGATATCGTTGGTCTTCACTTAAACCATCTAAAGACTGCTTGCGATACCATAGAGCATTTTTCATAACCTCTGCGTGTATTATTGAACAACACATAAATGATTGTAACATATTTGTCCAATCTCCCATATTCCATCGACAGCACGAGATCAGCAATATAGAACCAACAATACTAGTATACAATAGCGGTATTAATTTAAAGATGTTAAGACAGATAGGCATCAGGATGAAGGTCACATAAAAGAACAGCATAAAAAATTTCAGATGTTTTTGAACATTACGTATGCTGTCACGCTTAATTAAAAAGGGAAAATGATTAAATGAGCTGTTAAATATTGTTCAGAAACGACAGAAAGCGAACGTTTCAAAGAAGAAGGCTTAGGTTTAGCGAACAACGCAATTCCGCGCGGTATCCACACTCGAAAAAAGTATAGATCAAAAAAATGAATAAATGACTCCAAATAACTAGTAAAACCCGCACTATTTCTATATTTCTAATTTTTACGTCCTATGCTTGAAATTATGGTGTAAAATTGTAGTGCATCTCAAACAGAGTTTTCCTGCTGGGATATATATGCTAAACACAGTCGCCATTTTCGCATAGCTGGCCAAAACTAAGATTGTGTTGTTGGAACAGACTCGATATGCGCATTAAAATCAGTAGTTGTTAGTGGTCAAAAATCATTAAAGACACGGTGAACTATTTTCTTGAAAAGTCGTTATATTTTCAGCTAACAAAGAGAAAAAAGAGCCTGATAAGGCCTCAAGAGACTCAAAAGTTTTAAATGGCTACAATTTTGGGAACATCTATGCTGAAATTTGTACGTGCGTAACGTGAAAGATATTGACTCGAAGGATATTACAATGGCCATACGGTCACGAATTTTAAAGTTAAGTAGCATTTACTTAAAATCGCGTAGAATAAAGACGAAAGACATCTCTATTGAACGAGAAAGTGCCATTTTTTGAAGTAGAAAGGAAGCCCATAAACCCTTTGTTACATAAGCATCAATATCGTCGTTGAAAGTTACCATACCGCTAACGCTTCTTTTGCCACAGATCAGTGAAGACCAGAAAAGGCTGACACTCACTCTTAATGATTACCAGTAATAGCATAGAATTATGAGATTAACACTGTGAATACGACAGCTCTCTATAGGTGCTCCAGACAAGCCAACAAGATCTGCCGTTTCGTGCTCACTCATTAGGAATATTATAGATTTTAGTAAATTTTGGAGGCTGTAGTAATTGTCGATAACGATGAGCATAGAGAAGCTTGACAAATAACAGTTACTAGTGCGGCAGCAGGCTGCACTTGATCGCTCTCAGTTGGTGATTGTCTCATTTTTGTTATAAATTAAATCATGTTGAAATATAAAGTTGGATGAACAGGCTGTCTGGGTGGCAAGGAGATCAGTGGCCGAACACATTTGCAATCGTGCATGAAGATGTTTCCAAAATCGTGACATTGACCACACCTGAAAGACGTTGCTGAGGAAATATTCTACGTCACAATATTCACGTACAGTTGCTTCGATTTCGACATATTCACCGATTTATCAACACTTTCTGTAAGATAGGGTCACGGCTTTAGCCCCGCCTCGCCGTCGGCTGAGTGGCTAATGATGCCGGTCATCGCGAAGACTGTTACTGGTTTGATCCCTTACCACGACGGTTCACAACAGATTCTTTGGTGTCGAATAGAATCGAGAATTCTTCTATATAGCTAACTATTATAGCAAGAAAGCGCTCAATATCAACAATTCATTACGTTTTGATATGAGACAGATTCAAATGGTTTTTATGAATAAATCGATTTTGTTACGGTATTACGATATGAGATATAGTGTGCCAGTGATATTGTGCATATTGAACTGAAACAAGAAAAGCATGCTGTGAAGCGTCGTGAGAAGGGATTGAACTAGCAACATTCTTCTCATGGTCAGCATCGCTACAATGGACTGCGCCCGAATTGGTGCAAATGATGTGAGTAGGCTCGACGACTTGAATATAGGTGTTATTGTCAAGGCCATCTCCTCCTTTTGATTTAGCTGTTCAAAAAGCTGGACAAAGGACGGAATTTTTCGCGAATCTGCTATAATTTTTTCCACTACGTGACAAAGCGAACAATTCTAAGTTAATAGCCAAAGATCGGTTTTAAATTTTTTCTGACTTCAAATCAGTACTTGATATCAATCTCAGTGCTGCGTTACAGTTTTATCAACTCTTCTGCATCTCAGTGGAAAATATGAATAAGTTTTAGCCATCCTGGCCTTCAAGCGCTTCTCGGATGGTCTTAAAAAACAAACCAGTGCTTTCTTCTAAAGATTGGAAAGTCCTTCCTACCACTAAAGTGCTTTCACTAGGAACGTTTCACTAAGCAGCACATACCATCCGATTACAAATACATCCTTGCAGGTGTTTGTCAACCAATCAAATCCACACCCTAACTGCTCCAGAGAAGAGTTTGCTGCTTGACCGTTGATAACCTAAAATATTATGTAACTCTCAGAAAAATCCCGTTTCTTTCGTTTATGCTTTCTAATCTCAGACAAAGTCATAACAGCCGCTGGAACCTCGACTTGTCCTGCGAGCGATGGAGGTGGAACAGCTCCTTGTGGGGGAAATTCAGTTGGTGGCACCTGAGATGAGAAATTTCAATAAAATGGCTCTATTGAGAAAGCATACGGACCACAGCGCATTCTTGGGCTATCGCAGTTTTTGTGGGCATTGAATTCTCGAGTTTCAATCCTTTCTATTCATAACGTTTTCGTCCATGTTTATGTATTGATTTTTTTCAATTTCTGATTTCGTTCAATTATTTTTCAATTGTTTTCGTCTAAGTTCTATACAATCTCAGCTTGAACCTGCGGAATAGAAGCGAAACATAAAAGGAAACGATGACAATTCTGTGGTAATCTTTAAAAAAAACTTTAAAAAAATTTTGAAACTTTGAAAAAAAAACTAAAAACTAAAAAAATAATAAAAAAAATAAATAGATAAAAAATAATAAATAAATAATTAATAAATAAAAAAATAAAAAATAATAAATAAAATAATAAATAAAAAATAAATAATAAATAATAAATAATTGAAGCTTTGTCCTAAAGAGGCCAAACTCTCTCTCATCGTTAAGGTTTCATTCTGTAAAAGAATCATTGACAACTATGCTGTCTGACGTTGATTTCAAAAGATTTGTAATGGAGACGAAAGCTGTGTCGAATGCGAAAGTTATGAACATGTTGTTTCGATATGAAGCAGATCGACGTATAGCGGCCGTCACCTTACGGGAAGAATCAGAAGTGGGTGAGGCATAGAGTTGTTTTAATCCAATTGAAAAGGTAAAAACTGACAAATGAATTCCTGATGAATTCAGCAAAAGAGATATTCCACAACAAAAAATCATATATTCAGTAGTGAGTCGAAAACGATTGAAATCCTGCTTTTCTGGAGTTCTGATAAATTGACTCAAAGCACGAAAGAACATAAATTCATCTGCTAACATTTGAATTCCTGTAGGACCATTACAAGAAAGGGCTTACGAAATGACTGTCAGCGTAACACTAAACCAATTATTCCTGCACCGTTAGGGTGGTTTGTGGATAAAGGAGGAGCAATTTTCAGGTCGACATGGCTTACTGCTAAAATGCGCGTCATCTTACACTCAGTTCGACATCTAGGAACATTCCCCAACCACGAAGGATGAGCGAAGCGTGAATAGATCTTTCTATGTGAAATGTGAAGCTGTCTTCCAGTAGATTGATGACCAAGCTATTGGCTAACCGACACTCACTTTTGGCAGCTGCTGCCAAACTTGTTTTCAAACGATTTTTGTGCTGTGGAATGCAAAATTCTACTATGACGGACTCAATAAACTTATATCTACTATGAATAAATCACGGCTGCTGTTTTATCAATACTATGAAATCATCATAAGCCTATCAATGCCTTTTCGACTTAAAGGTTAAAATCCGACGAAATTTCTGACAACTTGCATCGAGAATACAATAATAAACCACATATGCAGGTTCGTGATGATTAAAGATAAAAATTTTTCTCGCCCACCTGAGGAGACTGTCCTTGCCCAGAAAGAGGTGGATGAGGCTGGAAAACTGGGCCCGGAATAGGTGAAGTGAAAGGTCTAGGCGGTGTTGGAGGAACAGGGGGAACGACAGGTAGTGGCGGTACGTGAGGTATTGGAGGAAATTGACCGTGAGGGATCTGAACCCCAGTGGCAAGTCCAATCATTGGATTCATTTGAATAGTCTGATTCGGCAGACTAGCCACCATAATTGTCCCAGCTGCAGGTGCTATTCCAGTTTGAATCTGAGGTGTCAACTGGCCATGCAGCAATCCTTGCAGATTTGGCTAAAAACGTTTTGTTATCTTTTTATACTCCCAGCTTTTTGGAATATCCAAATTACTCGCACTGCAGTGGCCAATGCGATTTTGACAAATTATACACTCTTCACTTAATCCATAGCGAATGGTTTAGACAAGTTCAGCTCAATGAGTTTGAAATCTTCCTCCATGCTATACTAACTCATTCAAAAGTTAATCGAAAATACGGAAGTAGGAGGATTAAGATCAAAAACGGCTATCCCTACACCTGATGATGAAATTTATAACAAAATTTCTTCTTGAAAAGTCAGTGACGTGAAATTTGACCAAACATTGATTTTTATTCGATTTTGATCGCAGTTAAGCACCATGGTTATTGTATGGAATGTGCAGATTTGAAAAATGCCAAATAGACATAGCATAGTCTCCAAAACACTTTTAACCGCTGAGAGCAATGTCGCATGATGCGTAGCAAAAGCTCATAGTGACTAGTAGAAATGCTTCATTTAAGTCTATAGAGCAAAGTCTCTTGCACAAGAATGCCATGTTCACAGCCTCTTAGATCCTTATTTATCGAAAAATAATCAATCAATGTTGAAAAACCAGCAGATCCGTAGCGATACGAAACCAGCTGTACTTGCCTTTAAGTTACTCCGCTGGCGCGAGCACATAATTTCCTGTCGTTACGACCTTTCTGGTTTTTGACAATAGACGATACTAAAAGATTTGAGGAGCTGGGAACATGACACTTATGAAAGTGACTCGTTCGATAGCTTTTGGAATATGATTAGAGTGAATGCCACTATTTATTTTGTATCGCTGAAGTTCACCATGCATTGCATTTGACATTTGAAAATGTTTTGCAATCTAATCTGTGTCCGTTTCAGTGATCGTTATATCGGATCACACAAATGGTACAATGTATCAATTTTCTTTAAAGATGAAGACTGACAAAAATTTCTAAATAATTTTTGCACATTTCTAAGTGGAGAGTTTGCCTCCTTCAGCACACATCACAGCATTGCATTGGACGAACCATTGATACATTGCAAGAACTTGCAGCAAAAAGCTCTATGGACAAGATAAATGGCCTAACAATAGATGAGTCATATATGACTCACTTAGTCTTGAATGTTTTGATAACCAATAAAATTATTCACCTGTGCATGTGGAGGTTGCAGTGTGAAAGACATAATAGGAGGTGTCACTTGTACCATCCCCAACGGTATTGAACCCTTAATAGTGCTTGTATTACAGACTAAAGCTATCTTCGCAAGATCTTATATCGCTTTATTTGCTAATTTGGTTTTTCTTTTGCACGTACTCATCGGTTTCAACCAAATTTCTGTCCGATAGTAGTCGTTAGAATGCGCCATTATCATAGCTTCTCTACGCTTTAGTGCAATTTTCACTAATGTTGCCACATTACATATATGACACAAAATTATTTGAAGAGGTTTGAAAGAAGGTTCAAATAATAAATTCGATGGGAATATGAATATAGGATGTACTGCAAAAATAGGATTCGTTTCATAAAGTAAGCATACAACAAATCAAAATATCTCTGTGCTCTGCAGTACCGTAAATGTATCTAAGAATATATCAAGTCTTCCCATTAGTTTTGGTATTAGAGCAGTAAATACCAAATTCATGGACCAAATTAATGAAGATTGCTTAACAACACTAATCAATGTATGCGCCATCATCCGAAACAAATTTCTGCCATTTCTAGCCAAGGTCATCACTGCCGAATTTTTTTTTCGAGGGCCAACATTGTCCATAACAATGGTTGCCACCAGACTAACGAGGATCTCCAACTCTACGTCCAAGTAGATTCGTGCCAAAGGCTCTGCTTTCCATTTTTTCGGACTGAACAGAGCCGATTCACTGTGACTTAGTGTCAGCTAGAGAGACGATCAACGCCAACAGCTACTGTGAGCACCTGGGTTGCTGCAATAGGCCCCTGTCACGCCGAGAACTCCGCGATCTTGTCCTGTTTCAAGACAATGTAAAGCTGTATGTTGTCAAATTGACAGAAAGAAACTTTACCCAACTAGGATGGGAGTTGTTGGATCATCTTTCGTATACTCCCGACTTGTCGCCGTCTGACAATAACTTCTTTGGTTCTCTGGAGCACATCTCGAGCAAGATGTTCTGAGACATCAATCATTTGCGTCGAGAAATGACAACTTCCTTCGAGTCCAAGGATTACGAGTTCTATGAGCGCGGAAATGATTTCTTGCCAGCGAGATGCGGAAATGTGTTCAGGCTAAGGGCGCATACTCTGAATAGTGTTCTTTGCCAATCTTAATTTTTTCTGGTTATATACCTAAGAGAACTGAGTAGTGAGCAAAAAACGGGCAGGAATTCTCAGGCGGGAATCGAACCTGCGCTTCATCCGTTCGTTTGTCCACAGGATGAATGAAACGCGGGTTCGATTCCCGCCCGAGGCTGTTTTGCACATCCCTCAATTCTCTCAGATATCTATCAAACGTAATAACATGCGAAAAATGCGGTGAAAATACTAGAAATTTCGAACACCTCTGGTTAGTAAATTTGATGTTTACTGCTTCAGCGCCAAAACTTATGAGGAGACTCAATATTTTGAGCAAAAACGCCATCACTTGGTGGTTGAATGTGAAATGTGGACGACTTTATAGCATTGGCAAGAAAAACACAAAAGGGCAGTCAAAATCCTTTGTATTTTGTGCTCTATTGTAGCATGATATGCCAAATAATGAAAAAAGAAATAATAGCATTAATTTTTTCACACAACATTCAGACAGAACTGTTTACCACATTCCGCGAACAAAATGCAATGTACTCTTTTGTGTCGGGCTTATTAGTAATAAATTTTCCTGTGAATTTATGCTACTCTTTATCTCTTATATGAATCCATGAACAATTGCACAGCTTGAAAATCCCACCTGTGCTCCGATCAAATTGTTCATAGCATCCTGCGGTTTCCTTTCAGCATTGAAACGGCTGAAATGTCGATGTAGGGAGTATTTTAGCCTACAATTTCTATGATGTGATGAAAGACAGTCGTATAAATAACCATCACATGCTTATATATTGATTATTGATACTACCGTGTTCTGAAAAATTTGAGGACGAAAAGTCAAGCCCACGCAGGAAATAGAACGATGAATTGATGGTTGTTTGGTTGTTAACGAGGATATTTTTTATATTACGCTCTCCATCTTCTCATCTGCAGTGTGGGTCTCAGCCCATCCTCGAAAGGTCCATGAAGGTTTCGCGTTTAACTTCGACTGCTTGAAGATTTTCTTTCCATCATAAAATGAACTGAATGCTGTTTAAGTCGGCTCTCCACGAAGTCCCAGGGAAGCTGTTTTAGAGCCTTCACACTTGAAGTGCGGGAACTATTACAGATTTCTCGACCTCGTAGGGCTGAGAGGCTTGTTTACCCCATGATTTAGTCGATCCAACATTGTGCTCGTAATGGACTTCACTATTACTAACGTGTTATCAGCATCGTCATGTTGATATAAACTTTAGCATTTCATTTGTATGATAAAAGGCTCAAAGTTGAAAAAACAAAGAAGCAAATATAGAGCGATTACAGTAGGCCGTTTAGGCAATACTTGCTTGAGCAGGAAAATATATGAAATGGTGTTGTTACACAAAACAGTCTATATAATCAACTACACGTTGTTTGTCCAATTCTGGATAACTCCCTTCTCTCACTTCGATCCCCTTCTACAAACTTTCAGAGTTTCTGTTGATCGTGATTAAACTTCCTTACTTTAATTTCAGATTCTTAGAAAATATGTAGATCTCTAAGCCGCAGACTATTCTTCTCAGCTAATTAGAAAACATGTCGTATTTATCCTTACTGATTGTTTACCATGAGATGCGCATGATAGTCACAATTTTTTTGTTGCAATTGATCACTTTGACGTTTTCTCAGTGCTAGAGCTGTAGATGTAGGAACGGTTACGCGATTTACTTAAGACTAAAACGTTTGGATCAATCACAGCATCACATTGAAACCAGTATCGATTTCGTACTCAGTAACCGGCTCAGAAGGGCAAAGTGCTTTCTTAGAATTATCGTTCTATTGTTCAGCTCACGAAATGGGAAAAGAGCTCAAAAAAGATCTGATAGGGTCCTAAATATCGAGTCTACGCACACTGTATTGTACATGCCTTACGCTATGGGCATTTTCTCGTAATTCAACTTGATGGCCTACGTACAAATAAACAACTGGGCCGTCGCTGTATTGGCGAATATCGCAATCGTATAGTCGTGGAAGTATTCATTTAGGTGCACATAGGGCAGAAAGACATAACAGTGACGATTTTGAGATCGTAGTCAGAATCTTAAGGCCTGAGTCAAAAATATCACCGTAAAAAGCCCCTGAAGCCTTCCAAATAAACTTCAAAATCCCAAGATTGAAAGAAAAGAAAAAGTGTCTGAAGTTAACAAATGATGCGGTAACTTTTCTCAGATTGTTTCTTATGTTCTCTACTGTCTGAGTATGACTCATTTTTCATAGTGTGTACACCGGTAACAGTAAACCTGTAGTCTGTTCTGTATAGGTAGTTGAACAATGAGTATCATGAGTTCTTAACGAATATAGGAAGGAATAAGCGAATAAGTAGATATGATTTGATATCCACGATCTTCTAGGTTCTGAGAAGGCAAAATCGCTGAAAAGTAAGCGACCGAATGAAAGGCGAAGTAGCAACTCTCGCAAATTTTGTTGAGAGAACAGTTCGCAAATATCCTTCAATAATCAGTGAAGTTTAATCATTTTAGTAAAAGTCGGACCTTTGAACTGCTGCAAGTTTTATCTTTTCACCCCTTCTAATCTCATTTTTATCTTAAAGTACATCGTATAAGGCAAGCTACCGAAAAGCAAACCTTGGGTTTTGTGGAAGATACCCAATAGAAAATAACACACTTTCACTGCGGTTTGCAAGAGCTCCTATAACAGTGCAGTACTGATCTGGCGAATCACAGACTCAGCTACTTTTCGAGTCAAGAAGAAATACTTAATTAACAGGGACTTAGCAGTTTATGTGAATTCTTCTGAGATCAGCACGACTCGTGATGAAAGGCACTACGTGATGTCTACTACTGGCATTATTAGAGGTTCAGTCGCAGCATATACAACCTTTTTCGTCGTTTTCTAAGGATATTGTCATCTAAACTGGAATACATACCTGAGAAAAAGGAAGAGAAGCCTGCTTGCCTTGCTGTTTTTTGTCATTTGTCGCAGTTCGAGGCTGAAACATTTCTTGCTTAAATTTGTGTTCAATCTAGTGGAGAAATCATAAGAATTTGGTAGTTCTAAGGACTGAAAGCATCTTCAGTACATTTTTTTCTGGATATCTTAATTACCACTCTACGTATCCTCTAGTCTGTCTATTTGTTATATGCATTGATGTATTTTTCTATTCTGATATACTAATGCTCTTCTGGAATTGTTGACTACTTACGCACCGTTATGATAGCTGGAATACTCTGAGAGCCGATGACGGGTGATGCTGTTGTGGCCACTCTTCCCGTATCTCTTCTAACACTTACTGTGGTACGTTCAAGACCTTTAGCGTACTGAAGAAGTTGATTATCACTGATTATGAGACAAAAGCAGTTGAATATTGTATAAATGTACTTCAGCAGCTTCTTCCAACACACGCTTGTCTTCAGACAGTTTGTTTAGGTGATGGTTTCCTTCATCATATGTGAATGACGGTAATGGTGTCGAGTCTGAAATCCACTGCAGCTTAGATTATCGACTTTGAGTGTGCCTTACTTCTTATGATACTCAACTAGTTCCTTAAGTGAGCAGGACCTACAGTGTCTATTCTTTCAAATATTACAGGGAGAATTAAGAAGTACACTATCGCTTGCTCAAGTCTCTCGGCGATTAGTGGGAGGACAGGTGATGCAGGCGATGCCGCGCTTCGTATCCCTCGGGTCAGCCAAGCCCGTTAAGATCATTCTAACACGAGATGGGGACAAATGAAGATGTCATGGCCGTGAAAGACATATGAACAGTGAATATGCTAAAGCTAAGACAGCAATGCGCTAACAATGCAAATTTCATACTATTATCAAATATCTCGATAGGTATATAAATATCTCGTAGGTATAGAATCTCGATATGAGGAGGGAAGGGAACGGGGGCAGTGGCTGTGGCCGAGTGGTTGTGGTACACTCGAAGAGACGCGGGGCCGATCCTCACCTTCCCCCTTAACATTCCGCGGTAATCGACAACGAGCGCCCTAGCCTGGCTATACTGAGATTGCAAGAAGTGCTTGGAAGTACCAGAATTCGCACTGTGAAAAAAATTGCTATACGGATCAAATAACGTGATAAAGTGATGGAATCTCAATACTCATGCATCCCTTTTTTCTTACTATAACATATTTTTAAGGAAAGGTATTATGAAACATTACATGAATGCAGATGCTTTTTGTGAAGAAGAAGTGAGCAAACAAATAAGCGAAAATAGAATAGAAAGCTAACGAGCCTCTAGATTGATTCGAGGCAATGCGAAGCGGAGCGGGTGCGACAAACTTCCGTTGGACTCTTCCTAAATAACGAGTAAACGACTCAACCAAAATTCATTTCATTTGATCGCGTAATGCGGTGGTATGAGATTACAGTTAACCCAATAATGTAGAGTAGTGTGCAAAAAACATTTGCGTCAGCCAGGATTTGAACCCAGATCTCACTCTTTCCGCGAGCGCGTGCTGAACCGTTGCACTAGCGACGCCCGTTCATCTACCCCGGTTCAGCGCGCACTCCCGGAAAAAGTGAGATCTGAGTTCGAACTCTGGCTGACGCAAATGTTTTTTTGTACACCACTCTACATTATTGGGTTAATTGTAACAAATGAATCATTCAAGTTTATTTGACTTCAAAAGCGACTTCTTGATGAAGGTTGAAAAGTCGTTTTTGACATTTCCATATTTCAATCTAGTTCACTCTAGGAAACGGAATTGTGGAGGAATAGTGCTGTAGATTCCATTTGCTTCCCATAGAACAAAATGAGTACTTTTAATACTCAGCATTTATGCAAATGAGCTTGAATTTTGACTCTCCAACATAATGTTTCAAAACTATACTTTCTAAAGCTTCTTCCGCTTTCTAGATAGACACTTAGCCAACTGCAAAACCCTCATTTTCGTAAAGAGAACTCAAACTAATTCTGTGATCTATGCATAACTTAGATGAAATATCTCCTTAATATATTTTCAGATTCTGATGCTCCAAGCAAGCAGACATTCATATAACAACATATATCAAATCCAAAAATCTCAGCACGAAACTCGGCTCTATGTGCAGAATAAGGACCAACCATCTAATTGAACGTTCCTGAACACTCGCGATCTTGATTTCGGTGAGTTTTCGGAGAACATTGTATTACGAGGCCCGAATTGCTGATAAGAGCTGGCAGAATGCAGAAATTTCTGATCGCCAACTTCACGGTAGACCTAAAACAAGTCAGTATGCGGAGCTTATGGAACAATGCATTTGTGATTTTCGTTGGCTTGACTTCAAAAATAATAATATGTTCGCACTGGATCCACGAGCTTCTACGGGTTAGAGCGCCAACAAGATGAAAAATTTGGATTAAATGATTGAGCAGATTCACCTTCGCTCCATCACCATTGCATTCAATTATTAAGTGTAGGAAGAGAAGTGGTAACATTAAGGAATCCACTTCCTGAAAAACCTCCGACAAGCGGCTGTTATCTGACACTTCGTGGCTTTTTCTGCAAGTAGCTTTGAACAGTACTATGTGCTTTACTATACAAAAGTGAGTTCCTACGTAGTTGTTGTTCTATCTCATAACTACATAAAGTATCGCAAACAACATTAGTAAGCGACAAGAACTCTACCGATGCCTCGATTTTCTTTATTCACATGGAATGACATAATGAAAAAAGGCTGATACATGAGTGTAAGAGACGGCAAAAGCATAATAGTCAAAATTTGTCAAGAGCAGACATTCATCAAAAAATCAGTGACACAAATTACAAGTAAATATCAAGTTTTGTACAGCTGATAGTACTCATTTGAATACTAGTTCCCAGAACCGACTATTGTCCTAGGTATCAACCAGCTAAGTCACTATTCTTTCGATTTTTAGATATGAGGTTTTAATATCGTTCTCCGACACAATGCTGGACGTTTCATCGGTTTCTCCTTCTTCAAAACTGCAAAGGTGAAATTCACTTGCGGTCTACTCAGTCAAATACTTTCACATATTAGTTACGAAAGTGTTTGACCGAATAGATTGCGAGTCACTTTGACCTTCTCAGGCTCCGAAGAGGATGAACCTCTCAAACCATTGGCCACTAGGTTGTTACTGAAGTGTATTCAATTAATAAAACCATTAACAACCTCACTTATTTTCCCAAAAAAAACACTAAATTACACAGATTATTGTTCGCACGGCAAACAGTTTTATTTGAACACCTATCGCTTAGTCTTTTTTTTCAAGTATTCCAGTTATCCATTCGAGACGAGCGGCACAGACCCCACATGAGTCAAAAATGTGTCCACCCCAGGTGAGAAAAAACTAGCCTAAGCTATGGCGAAAGGTTAGTCCGATCACAAGGCACTCTTCTTTGTAATTCAGTCCTTTGAGAGTTATCTACGATCCTTCAAGAGTTTTACCCTCAAGTGCTCCAAACTTCAAAGGAAAACAATTTTTTTTGGGAAATCTTTTCCGTCATGTCTTTGTACAGCATGCATTCTGATGGAGTGTTTTGTTTGACTTTGAATTTCCCACCTGGGTGCTCTTTTATATGTGTGGAAGCAGAGTGGTAGACTCGTTTTGCTGACGGATTCGTTCCCACATGCCTAATAAGAGATTAGCTATACCGTAAACGAGCTCACGCAATCGCCACCTGTATCATCAAGGCAATTATGCGACTTTGAGTATTGCATGTTTGGTCATGCGATCGCTCTAGAAACTAGTTTGCACATGAAAGTCTTTACTACAGACTAGCTGGCTTCTTGTAGGCCAGAGCACGCAGAACTTTCCTAAGAATTTCTCTACTTGTTTGTTTCGTCATTTCAATCAAACAGGCGATTTCAGTCATTTAGTCATCCAGACCGCTTTAACAGGGACTCTCTAATGACGTGGGCGTAAATTACACCCATCATCATTCGCATTGGCATTATGATTTACGAGGTTTTAACGTCACGTAGCTTGTTTCATTAGCATTAAAGCAATTTATTTTGGTGATCGAACCAAGATTAAACGTCAGCTACGTCAGCTAGACAGATCACGTAATCACAGGAGATCCTCTCTTCGTCATAGAGGAATTCTGACAGTATCATACTGCAGAAGCTCCATATCCGGCCGATTCCGCGATATTATCGCTGTCCTTGCTACTTTCGCGGCACATTTACACGCTAAGATGCTTAGTGAAGACAATATCAAATGCTTAATTGCTAGTCGCATTGCGCTGCATGTAGCCATAGAGCAATTAAGTACGATCCAGTTGCTTCTCCATCAATTTTCCAACTAGTTGCTCTTTCATATAAGGATGCAGTATAATCTACCTGCGTCATCAACGTATTAGCCCGCACACGCACTACAACAGATTAATTACATCGCACGTTTGGCGCGTAGAATAACCATTTCTAACGCCTACAATATGTTGTCAGCTTCTCTAGCCAAGTTTGCAAGAAGAATACCGCCATTCAACTAGAAATTTTGCTAGCACAGGAGTCCGTTCAACCATTTCCTTCTAAGCGAAATAAGTGCGGCGAAGACAGATACGTCTCTTAGTAAGTGTGAATTTAGACCACATGTTAGCAATGGCTAAAATCTTACCTAACTTTTTAAAGCTAGCAACGGCTCAATTCCACTTAGGCATTTCAAGGCTCCACCTAGTTCGTAATCGTTTGCACGACCGTTTACGCATAGCGCGAGATTGCATAATCTACCCTGCTGGTGGAGACGGGTATTGCATGAGTTCATTTGTGGTGTATCTGATCCTCTGCAATGCAGACGGTGACGAAAACGTTGACAAACAAGCGGGCTTCTATGCGGAGGCATAGGCCACCTGGTTGGAAAAGCTAAGGTAAGAAAACACTTCTCTTGACAGGAATGAGGCAAAAAAAATTCTTGGTGATCACTTTGATTCAGTCAGCACTCTTACACAGAAATCCAAATTATCTGCATGAAGATTTCCCAAGCTTTTCAATTGAATGCTGAAGATCCTTGCAATAAATCAGCGAAAACCTTACGGAGCGCCTTAGCTTGGGTTCCTCCTAGATTGCAAGGTGATTTGCCCAACCAGCATTCTACGCAACTCATGGAGATGACAAAATCCAAACAGAAGTAGAACAACACGTGAGATTCTCGAAGACCTTTGTGGAGGATTCATGTGAAACGAATAGAGTGCTAGAAATACGGGTTCCGCAGAGCACTGCGTTGAGGACAAAGTTCGTTAACACCCGCAAGAAATTCAGATTTCATGTTTATTTCACACAGCATCTATTATTGTAAATTTATGGGAATGTCTCAGAATATTCTCCAATGCGAGCACCTAGACCGAGTCTATGATGCGTTGAAGTGAAGTCGTCGATAGCGCGCGTTGTTTCAGCAAGAAAATGCCAAACCTCACATCGCAAAGAAGTTTGAGGAAAAGTTTGATATCTTCGGGAGTCGAGGTCTTTCCGCACACGGCCTCTAATCCAGATGTTGCGCCGTCCGATTATGGTCTTTTTCGCTCAATGGAAAGTTTCCCGCATGGACGCCGATTCGAGACACTTGATCAAGTTGGAGAAGCATGTCAAGAGTTCCTTTTTTCGAAGGCCAAAGAATGGCATTTAAACAGATCCGCAAGCTTGTAGATCGCTGGCAGAAAATTGTGGATAATGATGGTCTTTACTTCAAAGGATATTTATGTTGTTATCCAATTAAACTTATGTGTACTTCAACTTTCCAGCGGGTGATGAGTAACTTTTTCCTCAACCTATTGAAATGTGATGACGGGTCGTGTAGAATAAAATTAGAAAAGTCACCATTATCATAATTATAGATTAAAAGCAATCATAGTACGATTAAATCAAATCTCTAAGTAATGTAAATAAAAAATAGTAAGTACATAAACATAAACAAATGCGCTTATTTCGTGAAAAGTGATGTGACTTTTTTCAAGAATGTTTTTTATGAAGCAGATGAGATTTCGCACAGCTAGCCATTTATTTTTCACATATTGGACATCGCGGTCGTTCCAAAATCGACAGTCAACAAAGAATTTGTGTACACTCCAAGCATGATCACACGAAAATGTCTGAAATCATGTAGAAGTCATTCAAGAGAGGAAGGACTCTTTCTAAATCCTTGCTCTTCAGATCTTCACGTTTCCTCCAATTCCGATCTGTCGTCTAAGGAGACTTCACACAATAGGACTGACTTAGTGGTTCAGATCTCCTCAGATGAGATACATCAATAAATTGCAATGTATCCATGGGTTCTTTCCTCATGATCAGGGAGAATGAACCGCCTGCATGATCAAACATATCGAAGGAAAATGCGGAGACGGTAGAGATTACTAACGTTGAATCTTGACTTTTCTCGTGTTAGTCGCCATACTCCTCCAGAAGTGATAAAGCACTTCTTTTATGGTCTGCCCATTACTTAGACAATTTTATTATGCACATATATATAAAAGCAACAAAGCCTGGAGAGGGTTTTCTCAAAAAGGCATGCAGAGTCCTTGACAAGACCGCCCTAGAATCCAATGGAAGAACAACTTGATCGGCACTCGACAACATTCATTAGAGCCACAAACATCTAACACTAGACGGTTCAACGCGCAAAAAAAAACTCCTTTTACTTTCAAGGATGTTAAAATTGAAAAAACGAGTGAAAGTATTGCTGAGATCCACACGACGTCAGACCATGTGTAATGAGATTAGCATGAAGAATGAAGACCTCTCTGCTTTGTAAAGTATTCCATTCATGTTAGTTTGGGCTGGTAAATTGATATTGCGATAACTCAGCTTAAAGCTGAGTAGGTAGAAGGGAGGCACTGACAGAATTTCCCTTCGGTTTTCTCAAAATTTCTTTCGCATTTCAACACCTTTGATGATTCGATGCTAATTTTCATAACTAAATCATTTGATCGACAATATAATCACCATTATAATTAACGAATGCAGCAATTCTCTAGGCAATGATTTGAAGTCATCCTCCCAGAAAAAATGGGGCTTGCAATTAAAGAATTTGGTGAGATCATTTTTGTAAACAATCAAACACACGATCAGAAAAGCCGCTTGTATAGTGGTCTCAGGTCAAGCGCACAGCAAAGCACTGACCAGATGCTTGAATCTCACGAGGATCATCGAGCGCAAAAATATATCAAAAGTCCCCCGGCAAGATAAAATCTTCTAGCAAACTCTGGTATGTGATGGAAGCCACGTAAACACTTTTTGGACTACTTGACGATTACCGGTCTTAAGTAACGCAGGTGATATAAGCGATTATTTGAATAAGCTCTTACATACTTTCTTTTCCTAGCATTCGTCCATTCACTTCATCACATCGCACGCGTTAATAACGAAGCCGTAAAATTCCACAGAGTGCGGTACAGCTGTACTTCCAAAACTTCCTTATTGGTGTTCTGAATTAATCCGATATAGCCGCGTTACAACATTCTCGCTGTTCACCGGAGGCAATTGCTGGATCCTTGCCAACATAACTCTTTTCAGATGGTGTTCATTCATTCAACCATCCGATGGTAATGTAGTTGTCCCAATAAATACGTGAGCTTTGGAGCCATCTCGAAACCACTAACCTAATTTATTTTATTTATAGGACTAGGAAAATAAAGTAGAAAAATATCAGTTCCATCAGGTGTGCGGCTCTGACAAGACCAACGAAATCGCCCGCAAACGTAAATAAGCCACACGTAACAAACCTCGAAAACGGTCAAATTCAGTCTTTCTAAAGCTATCAGGAGTATTCTGATGCAAGCTAGAAAATCAGAACTGACCACTTATTCAGTTTTAAAACTTCATTTTATTTAGCCATGTTTGGATAGTAAGTAAAAGCTGATAACGTGCAAGTCGAAGAAAGGCAGCAAAAAAGGTGGTGCAAAAGCGAAGCTTCTGGCTAATCATGAGATGTGCAGTGGCCAGGACAAGATCCGCGTTGTTCTACACTTACAACAGGGTATAAGGATGCCAACAATGAAGGACGCCAACCTGTTTTTACTTTTACTTCCATTTAACAACAGTCAAAAAGAAACTAGGAAACATATAATCACAATCTGCCAAGCAAGTCAATCATTTCCCTTCAATTTCATACTCTACATTAACCGAGCATCAGATGGAAAAATAAAAGCCGCCTTTTTCTATGCCGCTATGATGTAAAGACGTTTCATCGCAAGAACTACGCTTCATCAAAGACTCATCTAGAACAGCACTATATCACTCTTTTCTTTAACAAACACGCATTATAGTACTGATTACTAGGTTACACACTGCAGTGCTTAAATGGTTCGTTCTAATGCGTCGGGAGTAGGAGGATGGCTATAACCCTTTGAAGACCACCGTTGATAGGCAGACGGCGTCGCGCAGTCGCATGCGCGGCAATCCCGGCAGACGGCATCTACGTGTCAGTAGCTGCATGTCTTCGGCTGTCTAGCTGCTTTACCACAAGTACGCGACGCCGCTATTACAGTCCTACCCCCGTATGATCCTCTCCCCCCCCGTGAGTATTCTGACGTACGCGTCCGCCGATATAATACGAGGGTATTAATTCCTTGTAATTAGTCGAAGGACCAGTACCATGTTGCGACAGGACGTGTTCTTGCTCCCACTAACACAGTAACAAAAAAAAAAGCTAATCTCGTGGGCAACTGTTCAAAATTTGCGCCCTTACACAGTTGCAGGAATTCAATTTCCACCACCCGGCTATCTGTAACTCTCAAAAGCCAGCGTTCCATGGTTCTTCCTCAGCCTAAACCCCTCTTAACATGATTCTGGGACCTGCAATGTTTCGAGTTCGTATTTCAGTTCACCAGCCAGCACGAGATAGTTTATTTGGACGCTCACGAAGTGTTGGAAGATTGATGTGTTGTTGTTGTGAAACGACTCTACGCTATGCACTGTGATCTAGTTGTGTATTTGACACTGCCCCCTGCTAACGTTATGTTGTGGCGTACCATCGCTGCTACGACGCGGAAACCCAGTCGCGCTGTCGCTCACGTGACAGCCGGTGAGATTTACTTGAGAGGGTGCATGTAATCTTACAGTGTTGTAGCTTGTAATGATACGCGACTTTTGTGCTCCCACACACAAACAACTCGATTCT
>JAHQIW010003269.1:0-51047 GCA_019055375.1 Parelaphostrongylus tenuis
TAATCAATACGCTATGCGTACTTTGTAATTACAGGGAAGGATAGGACCTTATATCTTCTTCTATTTCTCGCCATCACACATTGGGATTCTCCATTTCTTCATTTGATTCGCTTCCACTAATTCATCATTCATGAAAATCTTCGGATTTTTTCTCTGTACTCGGATGCAGCTGTGAAATTCGCCCTTAATATGCTTTACTGCTTTTACTACTAATATAGCAGATTCCCGAACCCGAGGATACTGTTCTGGGACGTTATCGAGTGTTCACTTCAGGGGCTCTCAATCAAAAAACGCATAAGAATAGCTACGGGATTCTTTGTAGTGATACTTATTCATCGAATAGTGATAGTTTTTTTCTTGGAAACTTCATCTCCCAAGTAACATCCCCCTCCTCCATTTTCCAGTTTTTATGCTTGCGCCGTAAAAAACTCTGGTGCGCACGACACGGACCATGGGTCAATATGACCCATGTGGTTCCCAATATGTTAAGAGCAGTATAATATGAAAATGTATTCTGAGCCTTTCATAAGGTCTGTTATGGGTACTAATACGGTGCAAGACTCGTGTTTCGGCCTTCCAGCTCACAGATATACGCCATATCGACAATCAATCACTCTGAACGAATGCTGCGGCGATTGTTTCACCGTATGTCGGTTTTCAAAAATTCGTCGTCACCATCTCTATATAGGGGTTTATCCTTAAGGAACTGACTGAACAAAAGGCACCGTGCAACTGACGAGGGTGGGAGAATGAAACGCGTGTCCTGTTTCGTATCAGTGCCCATAACAAACCTCATACAAAGCTCAGAATACAATGTCAGATTATATACTTCTTGATCGAGTCTCAAATCAGTCGATTAAATGGAAATAGCACTGAGTGAGTTACGTCGGCGTGACGCCTCGTTGGCTTTTCAGGAGCCTCAAGAGTTCTTAATACGTATAACTCACAGTAAATTGTTTCGAAAAAAGTTTTGTCATTGATTCTTCTGTTCTGAAGGGCACGATATCCGCTAAAAAGGATAGATGATTGTTAAGTGCCGCATGACAATGAGCTAAATGGAAAAGACTGAGTGAATAAAAAATTTCATGATTGAACCAATTCTTCGAGAGGCGTAGCTCAAATTCGGTTCCCGCCTTCTCATTTCAGATGTTGCGGCATAAAATTTTGGCTTTCCCAAAAGTTAAACATCTACAGTCGACTAAACGTTAGAAAAACATATTCACTTCTGAGTGAGAATCTGTAAAGAAACACATCAATCGACAAGAAAATGAAGCGCGGCGTTTACTGAGAGAAGTTTTTGGAAACAATGTAGGGATTACGTCTGTCAAACTTTGATGTTCGCATTAGCCTTTCACTTCCTACACACATAGGAGAACTTCCTGTTGATAGAGGCTCCGACTGATATGCAAAACAAGCATTTCTCAGAATATCACTTAAAGAATTAAGGACAGGCAGTGAATGAGATGTTATCAAGAATCTATTAGTATGAAAAATAAGAGAGAAGCCGCGTCAGTATCCGCCCAAAAAAGACAGTTGTTTCAAGACATTCAAGTCTTTATATAAGACGCAAAAATCCGACAGTATGTGGAAGTGGCAATGTTGTGAGATAGGAGAGCAAAGTGGACGTTCTAAGGAACGCGACTGGCGTGTCATTGACCAAAGACTTTCCTACTCACATTCTTATTTTTCAAATTTCCAGTGAAGTGGATGTTTATGAAACGTCGTCGACTTCTCGCAGCTTCTCCATGATTCACATACAAACAAGACTGCGCCTTACATTCCAACAAAGTAACATTTTACGCATGCGACAGTAGTATATCGCGTATTTCTGAATGTTTTGAAAACGATTACTCATAAAACGCGAAATATTCTTTTCTAGATACAAGTGATCACTGAGACTTATTCCATATCATGGGGTTTTAATATTTCGGTTGACTAAGCAGTGGATGCTGATTGATCTCCTATCCGTCAGGTTGCAAATATCTCTGATTATGAAGATATGTCAGTGTGGTGGCGTCATTCAAATTCATTGCTCTGCCAGCAGGAAAAAGCTGCCCTGTGTACGGATATTATCGCTTCGCCTAATTCTCCTTAAGAACTAGCACGTTTTTAGTCAAATAAAAACAGTGCCTCCAGTATGGTTTACCGCTAGAATACCTCCAATATAGTTTTCCGCTTCATCGTGGCTGGGAGGTGTTCTTGGGTGTCGCACTGTGAATTACAGCGTGGAAACAATTAATCGTTAGTAGGCGACTCTAGTTGGGAAGGTTCAACGTTTTCACTCGAATGATCCACCTAAGACTAAACCGTTTAGGAATGACTACCGTCTTGATAGCTACTAGTTAAATCATGTGGATAAAAGGTTGCAACTAAGCGTTCTTACGTCTGTATATGAATGACATTATAGTTTCTCAAAGAAAGAAGGCCTTGTCTGAATTTCATTATGTTCACGAGAGTTGTCCGACTCAAAGCGCTGGAGCTCTGTTTTTGTTGTTTCGCAAATGTCAAATCAGAAGCAACGCCGGCGCTGTAGAATCATCATATACGTTACGAATTTTTATGAGCACCGCATGGTACTGAATAAACAGTTCCGCGATGTGGCACTGCCGTGTTGTAGCAGTTCCGTGTATCAAAGTGTTTCAAGCTCTTTCGCGCTATCTCCCACAGAATTTCTCACAACTGCTTCTTTGAGTACCTTTCATTAGTGATGCTCACTTCGTTTGATAGCAGCGTATTCCATAGGTAAATTTTGAACTAGCTTGTTTGGCATACCGCTTTGATTACAAATCATAGCTCGCTTTGGAATTGGTTGTAGCTGTGAAGCTCTCAAAGATTTTTTTGGCAATCACACAAATTTAGCACTACACATTTAGTTGCCGTGTGTTTGGAGCAGCTTGCATGACTGTCAACATTAAACAGAAAAATGCACGACTTCTTTTCAGTAATTTTGAAGACGTAAATTGTATATGTTTATGTTCAGCATACACAGTTTCTTATCAAAACACATGCGGTAAAAGATATGAGAAGGTCATTAAACAATTCTGTGTTTGCCCTATAGCGGTATCTTTATGAAAGTGGAAAATATTGAAAACCGTTTCTAGGTATATGTGGAGCACAAAAGCACACGATAGCGATTTTGAGGTGGTCATTCACAATACTGCCGCAAAATCAAAACATTATGCAAAATACTGAAGTCTCATTCAGGACTCAGAAAACGATTAGATAATGTCTGGCTGTCACGCAGTTATGGCGTCTTTTATCAAAACAATTTCTGCTTTGAGTAAGCTTCAATGCTAATAGAAGGTAAGCAACAAATGGGCAACCTCACTCCAAGTCACCGATCCTACGAACTAGGGTTGATTGCGTGGTACACGGAAATCTTGATCTTCGACAACCTCTAAAAGACCAGGCCTATAAGTCCTGAGGACGACCTGTACCAGCCGAGGTACACGATTGTTTGAAGGCCTTTCTAGCTGCATGAAAGCTTTCTCTTAGAATATTGATAGTCATTCACCTAAACCTTTGCGATCTCAAAGATCTGTTCAGTTTCAAAAAAGACTTTTTGTTACATTGCAGCAAGAAAATAAAATTATTTTTCAGACTCAAATTTCTTCATTTTCTTGGCTAGGGCTTCGATATGGGTCTCCATTGAAGTTTTAGTTAGTTATCACGATTCACGAGGAATTTGATAACGCAAGTGGTTTTTTGAAAGATTACTAAAGAAAGCTGCGAGAGCGAAAAGAGGATCACATTTCACACTTGAAATGCCACCCTGCCGCTTAGGACGTCATAGGTGGTTTAGTGGTAATTATAGGTGAAGTTCTTAAGTCAGAGGCATCTTATTGTTGCATAGAGGATGAAATATTATGCGTGATCCTTTCATAAAGGTTTCTGATATGAAGTGTGATCACTTCTCTTTGATATCCTCCATTTTTCAACGGTAATAGCACGTCGTTGTAAAAATAAGCTAACTTTCAACCTTCATTATGCATTTGTGTATCGCCTGCTTTGCGAGAACGTAGCTTGAAAGCAAATCTTTCACGACTAAACGTTTCTAATAGAGGTCTATGCGAAGGTAAATCTAACATGTAGCTCAACTTAGTGTGAGAAGAGCACGCAATCATGATTGCTTATGATACGGTATTTCCCATATCACTACCCATATTCATAAATAAAGTCTCTTTCGTTCTTCGTAGACATTTTGACAGCTATTTGATAGCTTAAATCTCGGGAATGTGAAAGGCGTACTTTATTTTTTGATGTCTTAATGTTACACTATAACATTGAAAAGAAATTTTTTCCAACACTTAAGCAACTTTCGGTGTTTGGAGACTTTGTGAAGCAAGGAAACGATGCGAATGTAAGGGGTGTAGAAATCTGCACAGTAACTTGTGATGAAGGGCAGTGTAGAAGAAGGATGGAAAAAATGCATGGATTCCCAGTGAATCCATTGAAGACAGGGTATACCCTACTTGTAAGTATTTAAAGATGAACAAGGCGCGTCGTGGCCGAGTGGTCGTTGTACTCGTCGCGACGCGCACGAGCTAAACCGCGCTGTATAACACTCTTTTGCAGTTGGAACAAAAGCCCTGTAAAACGCTACAGCCAGGCTATCCTCCATATTGCAGGGAGACATGCTCGACTACTATTCTTCGAGTAATTTACGAAGAAAACGAAAAACGATGAATGCTAGCAATACTTGATAGCCACTGAAGATGGAACAATAAAGTGTTGAAATGTACAGAGAAGAATATTATACTTTTTATGATAAATGCGTCTGCAGCGTAGAGGTAAGAGGTGCCTTTGGCACTCTTCCGTTTGATAGCACGGGATGAAGAAACGAACCTTTTCGCTGGATAAGAACTTTTCATAAGAGTGTTAGTAATCATTCGGGAGCTTGAATCTCTGGTTAGTGCCGTATGTGGCTCTTCTTGAAAAGTCTTTTCATAGCGCTTCAGCGATGGAATGAATTTGTTTTTTTTTCATTATTATTTGAGCCAATTTGTCATGCGGTCTGGTAAGGGCTCTTGCACAGACCCATACACGTGTTTCGTCCTTACAGAGTCGTCAGTCGGCGGAACCCTGTCGTCTTTCGATCTTTTTATAGTCAGTTCTCTCTGGAGCCCTAATCTCCTAACAGAGATTTAGCGAAGACGAACACTTTACACTTTATGTCAAGTGAAATTTTCACTTAACACAGGAGTGTTGCACACTCGATTGCTCTTTGGCTGATATTTTTATCAATTTATACCTTTATTTCGAGTGTTTTATTAAGACCAAGCTCAAATTTCAATATATCCTTTCATTATTATTTGAGCCAAGTTGTCATGTGGTCTAATAAGGGCCCGGGTAATCATTTGTTTGCGTAAGAGCTAACGATTCCAACGCTGTTCTTATTTTCTGGAAAGACCGTTTCTCTGCTAGTGTAGTAATGAAAACAAGATTGATTCACCCAGCAGGCATGTGTTTTCTGGCTAATCTACGGGCTGGGGATAAGGGCTTAAGGAGGTGTGCCTGCGGTTTCAACTTGACGTTCGATCGATGGCGCTGATGCATCACATGTGTGAAGTGCGATTTTGATACTCAATTAGAAGTTTCTTCTCCGCTTCGTTAGAAACTCCAAATAAAACGTATGACTCTGATACCACAAGATTTCCTCTACACGTCCATATGCTTTTCGTGATTCTCAGCGAAGTAATAGTAAGAATGCACTGCCGATATAAAACATTTTTTAATGGTGAGATTTGCAACGTAACACAAGTTGTTTCCAAAAAAAGGCCGTATACATTATTAGAGATTTAGGCTTTCGAATGATTACTAACGCACTTATGAATAATTGTTGTCCAGCAAAAAAGATCGTTTCCTAATACCGGGCTACCAACGGAAAACAACTTGCCTTTCAGCATATATCTGGTTTGATACTAGTCCCCAAATAAGCCAAGTCATCCATCACCACAGGCTAATTAGTCTAGTATCAAACTAGTCTGAAAGGACAGAGTATTGACTTGGTCTCAAAAGTCATTGTGCAGTGATAGTATGTCACTTCAGTGACAGTCTGGCAAACTTCGGATTGATCGTTGCCGAAAAGTTTATCCACATATTGGCACGTCCTCCTTAACTCGTCGTTTGCGGGTGAGCGCACTGGTTATAGGTGCTGTGTGACACACACGTGGTCGATTCGACAGTTGATAGTTCCTAGCTCTCAAGACTCACGAAACCTTCCATCCCTTCGGGGTCGGTGAATTAGTGTCAGACTTGTTTGGGAGGATACCAGCACTGACTTGGAACATCGGTAGGCCACCGCGTATCGTTGTGAGGGCCAGAAATGCTTTCAGTCGTCCCAAATGACGCTAGGTGTCGGCGGATGCATGGCTCACCTTAGAGATCAATCAACGCCGATAGCTTCCTTCCTATCAATGATTTTTTTTCAATTTTAAAGTCGATTCCATCGTTGGTAGCCGGAGCGGGTAGTAGTGTCCTCGTCGGCGCATTCACTTTTCTCGACCTGCCGTATAAAACACCTGCTGTTGCTGGTGAATAGTTTATCTATGCTAGCTAAATGAATAGAAAAAGACGATCAACGAACTATATTTTCTTTCAGAAAGCCTTCCATTTTTCTTCATACTTCACAAACGTTCTTTCCCTGAAAAATCTTAATCTTTATCCTGAATGGGAATATTGTTGCAACAATGTCATTGGGTTGGCAAGCAATTTTCCGGACTTTTCGTTGTTGTTGATTATTTTCAATACATTAAGTCCTAGTTTCAGCTATCAATTAGAGGAACTTCTTGCGGTTATTTTATTATATGACACTTTACATTTGTTTTAAGATGGAATTGTTCCGAGAGCAAAAACGATTGTTGATGCTTCACGAGTATCGCTCGCTTCAAGTGCCGCAACGATGCTCGTGGAGTATCAACAATCGTTTTTGTTCTCGGACAATTCCATCTTGAATCAAATGTGTAAGTGTTATATATCAAAGTAACCGCAAGAAGATGCTCTAAATGATGAGTAATGACTAGGACTTAAATTTGAAAAATAATCAACAACAGCGAAAAAGTGCGCAAAATTTTCTTGCCAACTCAATATGTTATTTCGCATTTATGGGTTTGCTTCAAAAATCATTTTTTTGTCAAGGTATTGCTGGTGTTTGACCTACGTCATGGGAATGCGTTTTGCAAACTCTCATAAGATAATGCCTGCTGGTATCATTGCTTTGGGAAGGTAAGTGCCATAGCGACTTCAAGATTTTCTTAAACATTTAATCATTATTAAATATAACAAAAACGGGGATGTGGCGCACTGATTAGAGGTGTTTTGCGATACGCTTGCAGTCGATGGTTCGATCCCGCGCCTAAGGCTCACCAAGTCATCGTTCCCTCCGTGCTCGGTGAGTTGGTATCAGACTTGTCTGGGAGAATAGTGCAGCACTGACTCAATAACATCGTTAGGCCACCGCTCGTCATTGTAAAGGCCGGATGTGCATTTAGTCACCCCTAACGATGCTCGATGAAGTTGAGTCCATGGCACATTACTCAGGGATCCAAAATATCCAGAAATTTCTCTTGATAACATTTGAATAGAACAAATATTCAGCCGTTTCGTAAGTTTTGGCACTGGAGCAATAAATACCAAATTGTTGACAAGAAGTAATTGAAATTGCATGATTTTGATATCGTTCTAGTGCGCATTCTCTTGCGAACATTTTGGTATACAGCTCGCCTATACTTTCTTCACGATGGAGCTGTTGTGAGAACAAATCTGCTTGCTACTCATACATGAATGGCGCGTTGGCGAAAATGCTACTGAAGCAGCGTGCAAGATTGATGGAGCATGCGGCGAAGATAAGGATGCAGAAAGGACGGCAAGGCAGCGGTCCGCGAAGTTTAAGTTGGAGAGAACAGTCCGCCGGATCAGTCCCGCTCGGGCCGTCCACAGGAAGCTCCATTAATTTTGCGCGCCGCTTCACTAGAATCGTTCCCCTACGGGCCATTCGTGCATGAGCAGCAAGCGAATTTGTTCTCAAGATAGCCCCGTCTTAAAGCAAATATAGGTAGGTCGTATATCAAAATGTTCGCAAGAAAATGCGCAATTGAACGATACCAAAATCATTCGATTGCAATTACTTCTGGTTAACGAATTTAGTGTTTATTGCTCTAATGCCAAAACTTATGGAACGGCCTTATAATATCAGAGGATAAGATTGAAATCAATGAGATCACACATTTCGTAAGTGATTTATGATGTCTTGTATTTGTTTTTCAGTGTCGCCGCGTTACTTGTTCAGCTAAATCACGTGAACAGAACACGAATCTTGAACTGAGTATTTTTCAAAGTGTGCCACTACGAGAAACTTATGTTAATGTTGTATATTTTATGTTGCTCAGCATATACTTTTCCGTTATAACGTAACACGCTCACTCTACATTTTGCAGTTGTAAATGTCACTCAGTACTCGAACTTAACTCCTTTCACTTGTCGTTTGTTGTTCGGCACTGTATCATAAAGTGTTTCCAGTGTAATTTACAAAAATTTTGATTTTTGTTCCTGTACCATTGCTGTGATGGTGAAATCATATTTTCAAAATGATGAGTAACATGCAAAACTTCCGACTCCTAGGGAGGAGGCGAACCTGTGTTTCATTCATAACGCGGGCGCGCACTGTCACTACACCTTGGACCACCGCTGTACTCCATATTTATAAATGTCCTATAGCTGTCAAATCAGATGGTTTTAATCAATTATTTGTCTACCAGACCAAACCCGGTAATAATTGTTTTGGTATGTTGCTTTCAGCAACTGATCATTGATACCAAGCAGTGCTTATAGTTATGAAAACAAACTGTGCTCATTAGCCATGTGACAAATGTAGGATAGGAGCGATGCTAAGATCAGCAGAGTTTTACACTAAGGATGACTGAGGAAATTATTTGGTAAAAAGTTGATAGTTATGATTGTAGTACTCTTTGAAACTTTTAAACATGGCTATGTGCATCGTTTGTTATTAGATTCTTGTCAAAGTAATTTGTTGGGCTTTCTCCCTTGTATCATGGGCCATGTGAATGTCCTGGAGGAGTTACAGTAGAAGCCTTTCCACACTGTATTGTTACATTTTCAAAACTAGGTCAGCGTTTGGATATCTTCGCAAGTGTGGTAGACATTTAGCAGCTTGGCAGCGACTTTACACCTTTCACAGAAGAGCAAGGACCAGAAAATATCGTGACACGGCTATCTTAAGATTCCTGAAAGAATACTTCCTCTGCCAAGAAGAAGCTCAATTCTTCATTTCCAACCGTTTACGACTTCTGTAGATTATACAGTTGTAACGAGGTAATCAGGTTACTGTTCGTGCCGGACTTTATTGATAATGATTCAGTAATTTTATCCCTAAAACTTTATGAAGACTTTTCATTTCATATTTGCATCGTCCCAAACTTTTAGACTTAGACTTCTACTTTGCTCTCTTTTAGAGTTGATGGCCGCAATAAGTTTGGATGAGTGGCCTTCCACTAAAGGAAAAGTCTCAGGAAGCTCTTGATGTTGACGCACTGTTAAGAATACGTGAAGAGAAATATCTAATTATGTGACATTGAGTTTGTCGTAGATCTATTAGCCGCTGAATTCGGCAAACGGTCGGCTTAGTTACAAGGCCCTTCATTTTGACCATTGTATACGAAAGCAAAAATGGTGGTTTTTATTTGGTGGGTACTTGGTTATCGTGGACCATATTCCAGCTATTTACAAACATGCCTGATAATAAGAGGCATATGGCATATAAAAATATATCAGGCATATTGAAATTTGAGCTGTGGTCTTAAAAAAATATTCGAACCGGAAGGTATTTACAAATAATTTGAATGAAATGAAAGAAATAATTGAAAATCAACTAGAACACAACCAACCAATCACTCGTGACTATTCATCGCAATGAAATCAGTATAATCTGATTATCCTTAATCGGTTTCGACGGAATTATCTATTTTCCTGAGATCGTCGATCTATTTTTCGTTTCACAACATGGAGAAAAATTTCAACTCAGCTTGAGAAATTTGAAATAAACGGTTTCAAAAGTACAATTCTAAAATTGTACGCAGCGAAATCGGTGCGTACGATCGTGAAAGGGTAACATAATTTTAGTGTGGTTAAGAGGCTAGGGCTATGTGATAGTTACAAAAAGTTTGAAAGTCCTGAATTTTTACATTACTGACGTAAGGTAATCTTGCGACAGCTCGCCCTGGTTTCTCCCTGTAAGATGCTTCTCGAATACTGCGACCAGAGGGGACTGGCCGACAGATGCATATGGCATGTGAATTCTTAAAACTCTGGTAAACAAAGGCAGGAGAGGGCAACGATTCATTTTCAGGGTTGGTATGCCACAGTTAGGATGTGCTATGACGTGGATATCGAAGAAGAATTAGAGAAACCGGAAAAATAGTAGTCCGAGCTGTGTGATGGTCGATGCCACCTTGAAAAGTGTTGTCATTGTCTCTGCTATCTGTAATTATCGTTGTAGTCCGGATATCCACATCAAGCGCTTGCTATAGAACCTAGCCAAGACTGCAGTTGTGGTTAACTGCAAGAACTGACTTTTGCGTTATAGCTACAATTTGAAATGGTCTGACACGGACGGAATTCTGCGAACTCAAATCACCTTTTGAAGCAGTAATACCGAGCACATGAGTATTGTATACTCAATGATAACTTCAGTGGACATAGAGTGTAAAACGTTCGTCGTCGCTATCTCTTAGTGTGGGGACTGGAGCACCCACACAGGATTGGCAAAAGACGAGAATGGGCAACTGCCCGACTGATGAGGCTGCAAGGTCGAAACACCTGTATCGGGCTCTATAACTCAGCCCTTTCTTGACAGACCACATGACATGCGTGGGCTAAAAAATGATTACTTGGCATATTGAAGCTCAGTTGATTGTACCATGTGAAAATGATCTCCGCATACTGGTTCCGTAGTGTATTTGTGAAGTGTGATCCTCTAGAGTTCTATCGTTTAGGATTGTATTGTTTGGTGCTTTTTGTATGCTGTAAGAAAGTTGTACTTCAAAAACTTTTGGCAATTTTGTATTTATCGTAGTGGTACCTGTCATCTGATTTTTCTTGAAGTATGAGAGTTCTTTGAAGGATTTCTCCAAGAACCAGCCAGCTCCGTTTTGTACTGTTAGGTTGGAAAGAAAGTTTCCATCGTTTAGATGGGAATGTCGTTTTTTCGCATGATTCGTGTGTGATTTTCATATCATTTGAAGGGTCTTCTTCTTGCGCATCTATTGATGTATAATTTTCTATATCTGCTCGCAGAATGGAATTGCCCAGGAACAAAAACGTTTGTTGATGCTTTACGAGTACAAATTCGGTTTAAATGCTGCTGATGCCGCTCACCGAACCAACAAAGCTTGGGGCGACCGTACGGTTGGAGAATCAACAGTCCGCGAGCGATTTCCTGAGTTCAAGGCCGGAAATCAAGAGCTGACCAACAGACCGAGATCCGGACGACCAAGCGAACTCGATAATGAAGACTTGATTTCTGGTTTGGAAAATGAGCCGTCATCTAGTTCTCGTGAATTGGCAGCAGAACTAGGTGTTTCTCTAAAACCGTGCTAAACCATCTCCATCAGCTTGACTTTGTCCCCGAGAAGCCAAGACGAGAAGCCAAGTATTTTGAAGAATAGTTGTTGTTGTTTGTTGTCTGAATATAGGCATAAATTTTGAATATTTTATCAAACGATGGAAACTTTCTTTCCAACCTAGTAAATCGACAATCAGAATGTCTCACATATGACAGTAATTCACGTTTATTCGCCTTTATCTGAAAATTCTCTAATTTCGCCATAGAGCAATTGATAGTAGACGTTAATATCTAATAGAAAACTGTTTCATCGTATTCTTTGAGTCTTCAACTATTTCTTGTTCCAACATCGTCCGCATTTCGAAGATCATTCTTTCGTTGAGTTGTCTCTGTCATCGACATTCCTTACATTCGAGATCTGTAAACTTACTATCTGAACGGTAATAACGTGCTCATAAACGTCTTCATACTTGCCTTCACATTTGGAGTGTGTTATGGCTGAGATTACTTGTTTCTCTGCATTGACACTTCTTCATTTTAAACATCTAAAATGACAATTTTTCAATAATTGGCGTCAAATACGGTACATAGGAAAAAGTGGTGTTGATACACCATAAGATTCTGCTTCACAAATTGTCGATGCGAATGAAACGAAGCTAATCTTGGAAGTACCTGTTGTAGATATATGAATTTTCTATGTACCTACCGTTTCAACAGAGCTCTTTCCCGCATTCTCGCGTTGTTGGTTCTCATTTGCATTTGTAGAAGAGACATTGGAAACATGCGTGACAGAAGAACTAATCGCTGTCGAGTAGGCCGTTTGTGTCTGTGGAGCAGTTGCAGGACTCGTGGTACCACTCGGTGATCGCTGCGTTGTAGAAGTAGCTGGAACAGCAGAAGCGGTGTCAGGAATATGTTTGGGCCTTGTCAGCGAAGCAGATGATGTTTTTTCGGCTTCGGTAGTGCTCGGTCCAGACGAGCACCTTTTTCAGGAGGGCATTTTTAGAACGCAATACTTTCAAACACACGTGCATCGGCGTTGCTCTGAAATTTAACACATTAATTTGCCAAATAAAGCGAATATTTAGGTCTAAGCTATAGCGTATCTTCTGAAAAGGAATTAAAGGAAGAAAAATTGTTCAACAGTTCAAAAGTTTGACCGTTTCTGAACCTCGTCACGAGTAATGAAAAGCGAGAAATATCATACGAACTGTCTTTTTCTCTAAAGTAAGTTGCACGAGGTTGGAACTCCTTTGGATTCCGATGGCTGTAGTTTCGGCCACTTCGAATTCGTCAAAACCTTCTTAGCACTTGAAAGGGAGAGGTCACCGAAGTGTTGTAATCTCCTGTATCACTTGTATCACCTGTTGTCCTGTTGATCGTCGAGTGACTCGAGCGGGCACCAGCAACACTTCCTTATTTTCCCATCGCGTGCAAGAGTAGCCCAGTGGGTCCTCCTCACTTTAGGTATTCGCTGAGCATCAAATCTTTCTTCCAGTCTTTTCGTGAAAAACCGGACTATCGGGTCGTTGGTCTTCCTGTAGAGTGCTTGATATCCCGTGGAATCCAGTCGGTAACGGCTCTCGTCCATCGGTTGTCGTTGAAGTGCATCACGATGCAGCCCACCTCATTTTCGATATCCTGGCGTGTAGAACGGCGTCTTTGATTTTCGGTCCCTCACGTAGGTCGGAACTTTGGATTCTTTCTCTCATTTGTGGGATACGGGATACTCGTAGCATCGACCTTTCGACTGCGCGGTCAATAACGGCAAGCGATCTTTCATCCTGCATACGTAGCGACCAGGTTTCTGCTCATACGTTAGGGCAGGGATAATCGTCGAGTCGAAAAGGTGGAAATGGAGTCGGATGTTCCTGGTCTTCTTCACTACATCCTCGATGTTCTCAACGTTCCCCAAGCCGCTCGTTTCCTATGCTCAACTCTGGAGCCAGGTCGATTCATCATGTTGATTCACGACCTAGATAGACGTAACTGGAGCATTCGGAAATTGTCGTTCCGTTGAGCGCGAATGGGGCATTCGAAACCCATCCGTTTTTGATGAACATCGTTTTCGTTAGATTTAGTTGAAGCCAATCTTTCCACAGGCGTTATCGAAATCGGTCAACATTCGCTCCGCTTGGCTGATGTTTGCTGTTATGAGGACGATATCATCAGCAAAGCGAAGATGGTTCAATTGTCAACCGTAGATTTTCACTCCCATATTGTCCTATTCTAATGTTCGCATGACGTTTTGTAGGGTGGTAGTGGATACTTTTGGCGAAATTGTATCGTCTTGTCGAACCTCTCTTCTTAAGTCAGTGGTAATATTGTTATAGAATGGCGATATTTTGGTCATGAAATCTTTATATAGCTCACAAAGGATCGTTGCGTACCAAGTAGGGACGCCCTGGTCATCCAGAGCCTCCATAACCGCTTCTGTTTCCACTGAATCAAAGGCTTTCTTCAGATCAATAAAAGTGAGACAGAGCGGGATTTTGTACTCTCATGAAACTTCAGTGATTCTTGTTATCGTGTGGACGTGGTCCACGTACTTAATCCTTTTCGGAATCCTGCTTGTTCGCATCGCTGTCCTTCGTCGATGTTCTATTACTCCTGCTTAGGATGACTCAGTGAGATTTTATAGAGAACGACAGCAAGCAGATTGGGCGATAATTGCCTGTGACGTGAAGGTCTCCCTTTTCGAACAACACACGGTCTTGCTAGTTTATCATTTGATGAGGACGTTGTATTCTGACAGGTAGCGAGTAAAGAGCCGAGCCAGGGTGTTGATGAGAACTGGCGGCAGGTTCTTCAGGTGCTCTGGTCAAATCCTGTCTGTATCGGGTGTTGTTTTGTTCTCCACCGACGATACAGCATGTGGGATTTCCGAAAGGAGGACCGTTGGAACGAGAGATTCATCCTCTTTCGCAAGAGGACATGGCTAGCGAAGAGATCCGAGTAGTACTAGCGGATAATTTTCTCCATAGCGCTTCTCGAAGCTGTAAGTGTCCCGTCAGGTTATCGGATTGCAATCATCTTGGTCTTATAATTGGCAAAGCCTCGCTGGACTTTGCGAATGCTCTTCCCAGCTTCTGCAGCTTCTGCCATAGTGCTACTCGTCTCTCTTTGAGGTCTTCTTTTATCGCTTCTATGCAGCGTTTCTCAAGTTCGGACGTAAGGGTTTGCTTGCCTGTAGCGCGTGCGATTCCACGTTGACGTATCAGCTCGAGTGTCTGCGGAGACAAGCTTCTCTTCATGACCTTAGGACTCTCGGATTTCATAACGCCAACGTGAAAATATTCATGAGCCAGTCGTATTCTTCGTCGATGATGTCGACAATGGTATCTTCCCAAAAGTAGATTGATGATTTGAATATATCCCAGTTTACGGTAGTTCTGGACGTCGTTGTTTGAATTTACCTGCTTTCTCTCCTTTACTCGAAAAACGGAACGTTGCGCGAAAGTGGCTATGCTCTGATCCCGTGTAGAACTTAGGAACAACAGCGACATCGGTCAGGCAAAACCTTCGATTTACTAAGATACGGTCTATTTCGTTATGGTACTCTCTATTGGGAGACTCCCACGTCATCGCTGAGAGTGGGGCTTTTGGAATTGTGAGTTACCATGGATGGTTTGGGTCGTCATGATAAATTCGCATAGCCTCTCACACTTTTCATTCCATTCTAGTCTGTAGGTGCCAATGTGGCGTTCTCCAGACGTTCTCCTAGATCCAATTTTCGCTCTAAAATCTCCAGCAATTACCCGGAAGAATGTATGCTCTTCTCTGAAGAAGCATTCGAGGTCCATATAAAACGCTTCCACTTCGTCTTCGTATGCTTGATGTTGGTGCGTGAGCAACGAAGATGGCCAAAGCCGGCATTGATCCTCATCGTTTCAACAGCAGTCGACCGATACGGATTGTTAGTTGTCCGAATGAGTTAATGTTCCAGGTCAAATTCGATTTGACGAGGATGCCAACATCAACGACACCTCTGCGATCGTTGTGATACACTGTGGAAAATTTCAAGAGAACAGTACCAGCTCCGTGCATGTTTTGTTTATAAGAAAGAACAGTTGCCAAAATATGCCAGATATCCACTTTTTGAGCCACGCATGTGGTCTGTTATATAGGGCTGACTTAAGGAGCCGATACACGTGTTTTTACCTAGACAGTCCCATCATCAAGCGGTACCCTTTCGCTTTTTGCTAGTCCTCTCGGGGCGCTCAGTCCCCATACTGAGAGTAGGCAACGACGAACATGTTACACTGTCTATTAAGGGAAATTATCACTGAACAAACAGTGTCGTACATTCGATTGCTCTTAGCTGGTATCGTTAGTATATCATACCTTTCGTTTCAAGTATATTCTTAGGACCACGCTTGAATTTTAATATGCCAAATACTGGCAAAAGACGAAAGGGTAACTGCCCGACTGATGAGACTGTCAAGGTCGAAACACGTGTATCGGGCTTTATAAGCCAGCCCTATGTAATAACCACATGGGTGGCTCAAAAAGTGATTAGCTGGCATTTTGAAATTTGAGCATGGTCCTGAGAAAATACTGGAAACGATAATTACCACAATATTTTTCGTTCAAAATCATGTAGATAAGAATAGTGAGTGATATGCGATATTTGAAGCCTCAGGCGAGAGTAGAACCTGCGTTTCACCCATGCCAACTGTGGTGATATAACTCATCGCGATTATGGACGAGTTGAAGGTTTCACTGCTGCCTTAGCTTCCTAGTTTTGCATATCACTCAGTATTCTTAGACATATAGCTGTAATACCATATTAATGCTATGAAAACTGTACGATGAAAAGTTCTTGCAAATTATTCAGAGTTTTTAGATGTTTAGGTTAATCGCTGTGAGTGATTTCTTTCGATTCGATAAACAATTAATCGACGTCTGCAACTTCTGTATGCCATCACTTGATTAATTTCCGCTCAAACTGCACTGTTGTTTAGGACGAAAAAAATTAAGTTAGTGGTTTTGATTGATTCCTAAGGGATACGCCATGCACTCGCCCTCATCTAGCATCGTCTAAGGCGATTAAATACATATCTGACTTTTTCAATGACTTGTGGCCTAATGATGTATCAAGTCAGGGATGCTATCTTCCCGGACAAGTCTGGTTCCAATTCGTCGACCCCAAAGGGATGCGCAGGATAGAATCATCGACCTCTGATTGAACGATCACGTGTATGGCAAATCACAATTTTTAAAATCCTTCAAATTGTCCGATATCGAACTAACTCACTGGAAGTTCTGGAAGCTTCATCGACACCATCCGTCGCCGGTCACCGGATGATGCAGTCATGACAGCTTCGGGCTCATCGTATGGCGGTGGTGCTTCAAAGAGAAAGCGAATCTCTCTAAATAACAACAGGTATCTGCTACTGCTGAGTTTTTTTCGACAAGTTCCATTGAGAAATGTTCTAACCATTGTAGAGCTTAAAAAAGCGAAATTTTTTGAAACTATCGAGCGGAATGAAAGAACGATGGAATCTCCACTACCAATTTTTCATCTATGTCAGAAAAAATTTAATTTCTTTAAGAAAATTGAGGTAACAGTTCACAATACCCACTAGTACAGGCATTATTTATGCTCTGTATTACATCAGATCTAATGCGCCAGGCGAAGAGTGTCTTTGTCAGTTCGTAAGGGTTCACCCTCTGTGAATTAGAATCAGGTACATGTGTCGAAACGTAGAAGCTTTTTTGTGCGATCAAGATTGTGGTGCATTTATGCTAAAGAAGTTCATCTGCAAAAAACATCACCGTAGGGGTCAAAATTTTTGCAAGGTGACTTTCTTCAGATGGCAAATTTTTTCAACTCCATTAATCTTAGAATAACATGAAGTACTTGTGACATAGAAAATTTTTCTCTTCAACATTTGCGTTAAAATGGCGTTTTTGCAGTAAAAGTACTATTACTTTTCTTTGCAGGTGCGTTCCGCAACCTTGAAATTTTTCGTTATCGTTGACGACGGTTCTGTGGTTGATTGTTTGCCATTTACAACAACGTCGACATCACCAGCTTCTGAACAACCAAATAATTCATAGAGCCGTCGATTTCTCAAAAAATATTCTCAGAAGCATTTTTTTCTAAAATTTGTACCTTCCGCCGACTGTTTAGGGCTTCGTTGTGTTTTTATCTGGACATCATATTGAGTCTCATCCATGGAATCTGAATCCCCAGCTGGAGGCGGTAAAGGAAAATTTAGCGACACGTGGTCTTTGACCTCCCTCTGAAAAGCTTTCATATTTAATTGAGAAATGACAAGAGGAAGATTATAGTCCAGTATGCACAGTCATTTGAACTAAATAGGATTTTTCGTTGCTTATTGCTAAGGTGCGAAATACTGCCCACAATTTGTCATATAGTACTTCATAGAATATTCATGAGTGGTGGACTAAGCATTCTGTGATAAACTGAGAGAGACTACAACTACGTTGCAACAGCGGACGGGGAAAACAAACGATAACTGAAAAAATTACCGCTTTACTCACCACACAAAACCTTTTTATTGCCACACACACAAAAAGAGCTACAACTGCAATGATAATAACAGCGAAAACAAAGGTGGTCCACATTTTTCATCTGTCATGAAAAGCTACTGAGAAAACATGTATGGATTGTCTCAGCATTAATAATGATATATTTCATCTCAGCGAAATTGGGTGTGTAGTGGTGAATGAGCCAATGGTCCAAATGGCACTTATGCGCCCGTTAATCATGTCGAGAAATCTTTCAACGTATTGCACTCTCCTAAAAAGCGCTATAATTTCAGGAATCTCCATGCTTTGAAAGGAAATCCACATCTACTGCTGCTTCGATGAGTCTTGTGGTGAAACAGTCCAAGAATTTTGAATGGTACAGTTACGTGAAAGCCAAGCAGCTTTAGTACTGTTAATGATTCTTTTGGTGAAAAGACGGGTGCGACATTATGTTCCAAGAGGCGTCATTACTACAACTTGTTAACAAGTCCGCAAACTTTGGATTCTGTGAATGCTTGAAAGCCGGCAAGCTTCGATACTGAGTTGTGAGTTTGTTATAGGAGCAGTTAGCAGTAAGCCAAGGCAATAGGCAAGATCTGAATACAGTGAACTCACTAATGTTCAATGCTCCATAAAATAAGTACCGGTTAACACGAAGCCATGTAGTAAAATGGGAAGCAACCTAGTGATTTCTCATGTATCAAAACTACGATAATAAAAGATGTTTTTCTATTCATTCGGTGATCAATATTAAATGTGAATAAGAGCAGAGCGGTGAGTTTATAAATGCTTTGCAGACAGCGCTGAGAATTTTGTGATAAAGACCATGGTAAAGAGCTCAATGTCCATTTGCTCTAACCCCATAGCAGATCTTATCCTTGAATCTACTCGGAGACTGTGAAGCAATCGGCACTATCTAGCTCTACAGGTTGAGTAAGGCGATACGTTGAATAGGTGTTGTTAACGAAGAGCTTGGAGGCTCTTAGTAATGATATCTTAAATCACAGAATGGCCACCTAGGTTGGTCACTATATGTCATTCAGAGTAAAACCCTAAAAACAATTCACAGAAATTAACGGGGCATTGAATAGCATCATACGAACAATTGGATCTTTGCTGAAGTAGTAGTGATATTTCTTCATGTATACGTCAAACAAAATCTACAAGGTCGTCAGGATCATCAAAATTCAAAGGCAATGTACAGTAATGAACATGAACATTACGAGCCTATGTGATCTCCTCCGGCGATCTCTACTTGTATCATTCAGTGGAACACATATAAAAAGCGGCTTTGGAGAAGGCGAGCTGCCGAAACGTCAGCTGTTGAATGAATAAAGAAATTGTATAACACCTTGTGTTTGGCTTAAAGAAGAAAATAGGAAAGCGTTTGAAAGGTTATTTTCAGATGCAGATGTTGTTTGGGGCTGTTCATTGCCAAGACCGACTCTCTATTAACCTCGGCAAATCCATAAAAGTGAATAAAAGATTATATGGCATCAATCATGTGTTAATCAGGTGTGGATGAATATTCGATTGCTTAACTCTTACACGACAGCATGACCTTTACTGGAATCATACGATGTGGAAATAGTGGTTTTTTTCTCACGTTTAACCCTTGCAGGACGACGAGCACTTTTCTGGGTAGACATGTGTGTTTACAATAAGGATAGTGTGTCTCATATAAACGAGCCATTTGTGGTCTTTTTAGCCAGACACAGTTCCGGCATTAGACTTTTTGTAAGCAAGCGATAGCTTGTCCAACGCACATTTTTCATCAAAGCTCGCCCATGATATGCCTTCTCAATTCGTTGTAGGAACAGAAAGAATATTACGCTTCGTTATCGGAATAGTTAACATGTTGCTTCAAGCCAGTGCTAATTTTCTGGTATTCACATAAGAAAAGTCAGATATTATAGACAATTTGATGCTGCAAAAGAATCGCATTCCAAAGAGGTGGCTTGCTTGAAGGTATTCGTAAGGACTATAGGGAAGAGCTGAACCAACACAATTTCTCTGTGCTGAGACTCGTACTCTCAGTAAAGACGTCTGACATTTTGATCTATGTAGTTGCTATAACATTTCCAGGCGATTTACAAACGCATTTGAGTAACGTGAAGAGGAAAAACCGTATGCACCTAAACTGTGAATAAAATTGTATATGTCAAAGCAAGGAGGACTGAAATGATGTGCACCATTTATGCGCTTTATTCAATTTTTTAAGGGCGCATGTGGCGCAGTGGTTAGAGGTCCTCTGCGTCGCACACGAAGGCAATGGTTCGATCTCGCGTTCATGGCTCACCAAGCTATCCCATCCGCCGGGGTCGGTAAATTGGTACCAGACTGGTCTCAGACTTGTCTGGGAGGAAAAGCAGCACCGACTCAGTTCAGCGGGAGGCCACCGTGAGTCTTTGTTAGGCCTGATATGCATCAAATCACCTCAAACGAAGTTATAAATTGAAGACGAATGCATGGCGCATCCTTCAGGGATTGATCAACAACAAGAGCTTTATCCTTTATCCTTTATTCAATTTAGGAGAGTGGGCCGCCATCTGGCCCCTGATTTTTCCGAAAAGGCTCTAATTTTTCTTGTTTCTCCGACTTGCATAAGTCAAGCCTAACTCAAACGGAACACTTTCTTCAACGCCAGACTCGAAAGGATACGGTTGCACCATTCCTCTATTGGACATGAACACTAATTAGTTATCACAGAACCGACTACCAACTGATCTCGGTACTGATCGAATAAGTCCATAATTCTCACTAGTTATGTCATTATAATCAGCTCTTCTTTACCAAAATCAGATCAGCATTGCTTCAAGAATGTTCGCATTGCCGATGAGCATTCCATACAGACGGTCTGGAAGACACCTACTCGCATGACGTTCGCGCATTAACTGACAGTGAGCTGTTGAATTATTTCTAGTGGCCATCATTAGCCATGTGCGACAATTTGAACTCCCCATTTGGTTTTGGAATCAAATCACCTAATCGAGCACAGATTATCGTATTGTGGAGAGCACTAAATATTCACGCATTCTAAGATATTTCCATTATAAATGCAATGTTAGACAAAGTATGACTGTCTAACATGAATGGCCGTTTAATTGTGATAGCTATAGATAGCTGTAAATGCTACGGTTGCAACGATTGTATGGCGTTAACGTCAGAAAGTGAAGTTGAAATATAAATATTACCTTACGCTTTCTACTAAAAAAAAACGATTGCAATGCTCAAGCTCAGATATTGGGTATTGATGATTATATGGAATTCATTTTATTTGACCGCTTCTAGCTGTGGTATGATGTTTTCAGTCGTTGGATTACGGCTGTTTTCAAGCATATAGGCGTTGCCTTTCAATGGACCAAAAGAAATTGTCTGCTAGAGGCGGTTAATTAAAAAGAATTACATTCGATCATCAATGCCCAATATCTGTCAGCGTGACTGGGTGCAATGTCGATACCGACTACTCGGGCCAGGCAGTTGACGGTTAGCGGCTGAAAGATAGATGCGTTGTAGCGTAGAAAGAGTGTTGTGCAAAATGGGGGTCAGTAGTGCAACGGGTTAGAGTACGCGCTCCCGGTTAGAGAGAGATGTGGGTTCGAGTCACGTTGAGAGCGGAAGTTTTGCACATCGCTCTACATCTTTGGGTATATCGAAAGACTGAAAAGTAGTTTAGACCACATTTTACGTTGTCTGAATGTAACGCCTTTCCTCGCATGGTTCTCCAGTCATGTAGAGCGCGGCTACATGTAGAGGCATGGCTATAATTTTCGTCGCACCCGCGCAAGCCATCGATTGACTGAAAACCGGTGAAAATGACGTAGTAGTTCATATTGTTTTTACCGGCCCATCTTCGACCATCCCTCCTGTTATAAGAGTTGACTTGTGCGGTATGTGGCTATGAGGCGCGAGACTGCTGAGACGTACGTGAACGACTGGCGGTTCAGACTATGATGACTCGCATATAATGTAGAGAGGTTGCCAAATCATGAAGCAAACTTCATGAGAATGGGTCGTCTAAAAACTTCGTGCCGTTTTGATTTTTAATACGGTTTTTTGATACTTTGCTGCGAAAAAAGACAAAACTAATAATCAAAGTAGTCTTGATCAACCTCGATAACTTCTCCACCTTTGAACTTCGTGAACCACTTCCTAGCCGTCCTTTCTACAACCGTATCATAGCCCCAAGCTCTATTAATACTGTACGCCCCCTCATAAGCACCTTTCTTTACGCGTCATTCGTGCATAAGTAGCAAGCGATTCTGTGCCCAAGACAGCTTTATTTTTAGGCGAGTGTAGGCAAATTGTATACGAAAATGCTCGCAAGAAAAATAGAGCAAAAATCATACTTAAAAAACCAAAACGGCACAAGGTTTTATTTTCTTGTACGGCTTCTTACTTACTTAGATATTTAGATGGTCCGTCTTTATTAATTGCGCGGATCCCACCACATTTTCCAAACGGCATAATGCTGGTCGTGCTTATGATAATCCTTGGTCACCTGATGTAACATTGCAAGGGCTTCTTCAGGTCTTCATGTTGTCGTTTCCAACGATGGGTCTCGGCGATGGATCCGCGGCCGCGCTCCTTACTAGTAGATTAGGAGATGGTGTTAAACCGAAATCAAAGGCATTGGTAGGAAACAAAATAAACCGACCGCTCACGGACGATGTAGAAACCGCAATCCTGTACGACTTCAAGAAATCATTATAGCAGAATAACTGCATATGGATGGGTGTTTTCTTTGCACATAAAAGTTATACGTGTACTAAAAAAAGTTATAGGGTGTGTAAGATACGGAGCATTCATGAGATAACGAAAGCGCGGGAATCTTTTCAGAATGTTACAGGTGGAAATAAGTATATGGGAGCGTGAGCGGACGCCGGAACGATGCCGAGCTGTAGTCGAATGGGACGTGGACGTGAATTAGGAGAAGGGCATTAGAGTCACAATTTATATGCGGACCGACGACAAAGACTTTGTCCGCCGAGGCTCTCCATTGAACGGAAAGTATAAGCCGTACGGTTGAGTGATGCGTGGGCATAAAAGGTTTCAGACACACAACCGACGAGAATGAAAATCCAAGGCATAGAGATTCACAAGTACACAACTCGATGCGAAAGCGATGAAATAGCTTTCACCAGAAGCTCATTTGAAAGCGATAAAGTGTGGCATTAAAGAAAAGTTTCTACGAAACACGAGCTGGTTATCACAACTCTTCTTTGGCTGTACTAGATCTACGACTAGATAGATAATATCATAAGTATGTGATAAGACAATAGCAGTTATTTGGGAGGATAACAGCTTTTATGGAAATGTTTATGTCATAATAGTCTTGGCAAATGTTCGTTCCAATTTAGAAGGCTGTTTGCTTGAAGCGTACACTCGAGAACGCCCCGGAGCAGATCCTCGAGTTCGCGAATTCTACTATATCATTGGTAAAATTCATATAAAAGGCGAACTGCATCCGAGTACAGAGAGTGAATCCGAAGATCTTCACGAATGATGAACCGAATGGGTGATGGCGGGTAATAGAAAAAGATATGAGGTCCTACCATTTCCTGTAATTACAAAAATCGCATAGAGTATTGTTAAGAGAGATCTACGATGTATACAATCGCTGGTTTATTACTACACCCACTGTTGGTTAACGTTAACCTCCACCAACAGTAGTCACACTTATTCTAGAATAATAAAGAAACAAAAAGATAGACCGAGCAAAAGTCACTTTATAAGTTGAATCTGCAGAAAGTCACCTCTTTTCTACCATTACCTATGATCTGAGGCAAATCGTATTGATGACTGCTCAGCAGTGTATGCTTTGTCGACGGCTTTGTGAAGGAATGGTGGATTCTTTGCAGGGATTATGTAAGTTATCATCCACCAACCTTTGACAGGCTTGGTCGTGTGAGCGATTTCGCTTTATAGATCCAATTGAGTTGACAGTCATTGTAATAAGTAATACTCGAAATTTCTAGTATTTTAACTGTATTTTTCGCAGTGTTATGATGTTTCGTATATAGCTAAGAGAACTGAGTAGTGAGCAAAAACATTAGTATTACTCAGTACAATGGTTGTCAGCTCAACCGGTTTATAGAGCGAAGTCGCATACCTGACCAAACATGTTGAAGGTTGTAGCTGATAGCTAACAAAGACATGATGAAGAATGATGGTGGTGCAAATGTGCCTCGGTGAAATAGGTGTTGTAGCACGCGTCCCCGGTATGGATGATACGCAGGCTCGTATCCCAAGTGAGGCCGCGTTTTTGCTCACCACTTAATTCTCTTTTCGTTTTGCTCAAATCGTGTCGTAATTCCACAAAAAAGTAGGATCTAACGGTAACATGAGCTGCAGCTTTTCTTATGGACAGCATCTGACACCTTCCATAAATAACTGATTAATTTGAATGCCAAAAAGGCAGAACTGTCATTGTAGTAAAACAAAAGATCTCAGCCATAGTAGATCACATAGGCTCGTAATGCACTCTACCAAGACAACAGTCTTATATACTGACTCATTTCACTGGTAATAACGAGACATTCCTCCATGCCGTTTATGGTTGGATTGGTGGTGTTAATCCAAGTGCTGCTTCCAGAATTTTTCGCGTTGATGTTTTTGTTTCTGCGCAAGGATGGTGACTACGATCTCAAAATCAACTCCGTCATGTTTCTGTGCTCGATCCAATACTTGTCGACTGTGATTTGGTCTGGAACCTCTACTGCTAGACGGACGCTGCGGCTTTTGTGTCAAACCTTATCTGCAACACGTGCCTTTCGCTCCGACCCCTATATGCGGGGAATCGGCTCCGAACATGCTACACTGCACGCGAGTGAGAGATCACCCGACAAGCAGTGGTTTACATTTTCATGTGTAAATCCTAAGCTGTGTTTTCTGGTGTAGGCAAGCAAAATGTGAAGAAAACAGTTATATTATTTAACTGTTTATAACAACGAAATTCAAACATCGGTGTCTTAGCAGGACCTTCCATCGGTAACACTGCTTCGGTTCTCTTGACCATAGAGACCGGTGTTGTTGCACAGCGCATTGCAGATACATTTACTATTGTTTCTGCCACCACATCCACTACATGGTTCTCCAATATTGTAGAGCGGAACACCAATATTGACACGTCTGAGTTAATGAAAGGTTACGTTATAAGGAATCAATGCGATTCAGTTCGAACACTTACGATGGTCCGTACATGCACACAAATGACAAATTTCGAATGCCACTAGCATCGCAAACATGGAATGCACATCCAAGCTTGGTCGTTGCTGCATTTGCCATCTTAAAGCTTTATAACAACGTTTTGATCGAAATAAATCAAAGTCGAACAAACTGCCATCTTGTATGTGTTAGCGGGCTGAGAATAAATGAATGAGTACGCTAAATTTGATTCAAAACTCTCTCCTCAACCCTACATGAATACTGTGCTCTTCCCATGGTTCATTTCTACTGACCTTCAGCGATCCTGCCTGAACATAAGCGCAACTAACCTGAAGGAATGGAATTCTTGATGTATCGTTCTCAGTTGGCGTCAAATTTTGTAGGGGCTTGGCACAGTTTTCTCTGTTTTAAACCACATATCTACCTGAAAGTGCAAAATTGATGTGCGTATATCTAAACTAATTGCATTCTTACAAACAATGGGAAATCAATCTATATTGTCATTTCTTAGCTAAAGTTTGAAGCGTTGAGGAGAGGTACAATAAAAGCCTCTTTCTAGAGCTCAATTGTATTTCACAACGATTTGAAATATTTGTTTATGTCTTCAGAATGAGGAAGACATAAACAGAATATCAAGAAAGAAAGTATCGCTATGACTCACTATATTCCAGATTTCAAAAATGTGTACGTCTTTGGAAGAAGAGATAGCGCTGTTGTAGGGACCATTGTAAGCAGTTGTGAGGTTGTTGCTACCAGTGAAATGGAAGTCGGGATCACTTTTGTGATTACAGTTCAATATGGCCAACTCAAGAGAGGCATTCTCCAAGGTGCAGTCATACTCCTATGAATGTAACATAAAAACCGATCTCTTTGCAAGAAAAAACAGCTCTCAAAAGCAGCTTTTGTTATAAGGTTAGCTTACTCATTAAACAGCGTAAGTATCAATTTCTCCTTGAAAATCAGCTATGTTTATTAGCTTTTTGTTAAAAGAATTTTTCACTCACCAAGTAGCTCATGTCACTTGCAGTTGGGTAGCCGCCAACGCTTCCGAGTGCTAGATTTTTCTGAAAAAAAAACTTCTGTTCAAATGAACTCATGTATCTGTTATAATCAGCCGTTTAGACAATGATGGCCATACAAAAAATTGGTAGCGCGATTGTAAACGGACCTTTCACGGTTGTGCCGATCCCTGGCATTTTTTCGCAATTCCGGCGTCATGTCTGTTCCATGACAAAGAGGTGGTTCTACGAGGAAAGATGAATAGTCATTAGTGAAATTAGGTAGGAAGGTTTGAGGAGGAATAACTGCTAGTAAGACAGATACTAAGAAGCACCTACCTGGCACTGGATTGAGATGCGATCCTAAGATGCTGCCATGTACTCCCTGAAATCGTTTTATGAATTTTTGGCATTGTTGGGACTTTACTCAATAAAATATGATCGCTTCTCCTGATAGAAAAACGATCCACGTAGATTATAAGGTACATAGACTTCCTTTCAATAGGTTTTTTTGAGACCTCGCTTAGAGACTGAATATAGTCGTTTGGAATGTTTTGAGCCTTTCCGAGGTCTTGAGGTCTGGTATGGCACCTCCAGTGATAGACTTACGTTTAGGTTTTCTCCTAAGCATTATCAATAGCATTTCAATCGGACCAGCTCTACTATACGGGCTACCAACGCCGAACATGTATCACTTCACTTCAAGTGAAATAATTACTTCATATTGCGTTCTTTAAGAGTGATTGATTGGCGACTACATGGCGTCCTGACATGCCCAAAATATTCTATCAGACTGTACTATATTTTTGAGCAATGTCTCAGAAAAGTTGATTGGATGGTATCAAATATGCCCATGTAAAAGCCGTTCGCTTTGAAATCAATATTCAATCACTTTGAAAGGACGTAACACGAACTGATCTTTTTACTTGACAAGGAGTGACACTTTTTCGGCGTCGATTCCCTACAAAAGTAGGGGTGAGCCGAATGGCACCTTTTTCTGATAAGGCTTGAGAGAAAGCCGAAACGTACGATTAGCATTAAAGGTGTCATATCAGATCCCGAATGACTCAAAACATTCTGTCAGACAATACTTATAGTTTAGAGTTCTTTTGAGGAGAAAATCTTAGAAAAATAAAAGCAAAAATTAGTTCATACGTTCAAAAAATTCCACAGTAGCGGAAATGCCGAAAAAACTAGTAATGCTGCAGTAGGCATAATTGTCTTTCTGAAAAATTTCAGTGTTTATGGAAGGCCTCAAAGAAAATATTTGAGGAGAAAAGGACGTTGAGCGGTTAGAGCAGAACGGAATCATTCGTAAACAGAGTAAGAAAACTATCACATGGGCGGTGAGATTCAATAAACCGTAATCATCTTTATATCTATCTACCATAGCTCGCTGTCAGCTGAAATCTGTTGATAAGGAATAGAAGAAATTTTCATCGTCACCTCGTATGCTTTGGATTCAGTGCGTATTATCACTAATGTATCAAACACACATCACACCGCAACAAGAAGGAAGAGTGAAATGGCGTCGTTCATCTTTGTAGAATGATCTATTTTACAGACTGGGCACTTTTATGCGGCCAGAATACTAGTTTTTTTGAATTGAACATTACTGAGCCATTGACTATGTTTTTACGTGATCACCTGACCGCGGGACTCCAATTTCCGTGTTGCTCAGTGTCATCTCATCAACTCTTTCATTTTGTCATGAATTGATGAAAGTACCACAATTTCAGCATCATATCCACATCGGAATGACAAGGTGTCATATGGATTGTGGCTCGTTCTATGCATTATCATGCTGTTTATATTTTTTTCAAACAGTGAGAACTCAAGGCAAAGCTTTTCTTTTCAAGCGTTTTCTCATGACCACGCTAAAGTTTCGATATGTCTGATAACTATTTTTTAAAGCCATGCATGTGGTCTGCTTTGGGCAACTTATACAGCCCCATAGACGTATTTCGGCCTCGACAGCATCTGCAGTTGGGCAGTATCCTTCGTCTTTAGCCAGTCCTCTCAGGGGAACTCAACCCTCTATATGGAGTAGGTGCACATACACATTTAAAAGGGGCCATTATGTAAAATTATATTTGAATAGGAGGTGTTGTACTCTCGATTGCTGGACATGTGAAAAAAGTACGCCTGTGCCTTCTCTACATAGCGGTTGGGTTCCCCCAAAAGTAGTAGCTAATGACGAAAGGTACCGCCCGACTGACGAGGCTGTTAGACCTAAGCACGTGTATTGGGCTGTATAAGTCGCCCAAAACAGACCACATGCGTGGCCCAAAAAATAATTATCAGGCATAAGAAGAGCGCATGTGGCGCAGTGGTAATAGGTGCTCTGAGTCGCACACAAGGTCGATGGCTTGATCTCGCGCCCATGGCTCACCAAACCATCCATCCCTCCGGTATCGGCAGATTGGTATCGGACTGCTCGCAGACTTGTCTGGGAAGATAAGCAGCACTGACTCGGTTCAGCGGGAGGCCACCACGAAGCACTGTAAAGGCCAGATATGGATTCAATCACCTCAAACAAAGTCAAAAATTGAAGACGAGTGCATGGCGCATCCTTCAGGGATTGATCGACGCCGAGAGCTTTATCCTTTGTCCTTCATCCTTGATCGGGTATAAGAGCAAAACGTTTGGGCGATATTAGAGAGATGAAAATCGAATAAAAAAAGGTTATTTCCATTTGCTAGTTTCGCAAGCATCACTAAGTCAACCAAAATATTTCGCTTTCAATATAGAGAAAATCGAGTGATGTCTATTGATTCAAAAGAAGGAGTGGAGACGTTCATCGTTCTGAGTACAGTTGTGTCAATGTCGATTGACATTTGCAGTATTTCCAACAATTTCGCTTTGTTTTTTTGAAATCCAGTTGGACGTCATAGTCACCATTTCATATCCACGTTTTTCCGACATGAATGCATGTTATTTTGGTGTTAAAAAAATTATATCATTGACCGTCGTGTCGAGCCTTCCAGTGCATATATGACAATAGAAGTACACTCAATTGAAGCTTTTTTGCGCTATTACATGGTGAGAATAGTCCTCTTTGTTTCATTTTGTCACGTTCTCAGTAAAGGGCGTTTGAAGAGGGTAGTTTAGAAACATATTTGATGATCTTTCCATGATTCGTTCCCAGAAGTCTTGCCAGCTAGCCCCTCCCAATCGTTCTGTTATTACCTCCTTGTAGGAGTCGTCCATACAATGGCTTATTTTCAATATAGATCGCAATGAGCTTGATCGTGTGTTGTCGACATCGTGTACAATCACTTTTTTTTTGAAGTCAACTATGTCGATAAATCGACCAATTTTATAATGAATAACCGCATATTCAACGAAACAACAAGGGTTTCCGGTGACACTTACTCGATCAGATAGCATTTGCTTACATGGGAACTTGAACAGCAAGCGTTTTCGGGGAACCTTTCTTGTACAGATAGAGCTTTGGCCTCTCTCCGTATGTAAGCGTGAGCAGACAACACACCGAAGGCAGTCAAAAAGTTGCAGCGTTCCTGTGCTCCAGCTAGTCGTCCACTCCTTCATATATAGGCATCAAAATGATCGTAACCTAATCCATTTCCAATTAAATCACCTTCAAATCCCTCTTACTCTTCACATTGTATAGTAGTCCTTCAAGTAACTCGCAGTAATACCTAGTTAAAGTTGCACTGATTGCTCGTGCACCCGATAGTACATGCACTCATCGTATTAGGCCATCAACATTCTCAGAGTAGCCGCAACTCGCAGAACTCGTTCTTGCTCACATGTCTTACTCATGCAATCTCAGAAGGCTACTCCTTATGATGATTCATAACTATTCCTTAGCGCTTATGCAATGCTAACCCTAGCACTTAAGGTATTTACTATGTATTAACCATCCTACTTATAGGAACGTTATTGTCATCGTTAATTATTGTGGTTGTGCCATTTTATTGTATATAAAGGTTTAATTACCAAGTTTGAGATTCGTGCGTGATCAAGTTTCAAGCCCCGCGTGGCAGACAAGAAGTTGCGGCGATCGAGGGCCAACTTCAAACCACACACTCGAGCTGTCAAAAACGAGCAGATCGACTCCAATACAACAATTATTCCTAGTGGTCCGAACTACTAATTATTCTGGACCAAGAAATTCTCTGATCCTCATCAGACTGTAGCGCCGCAACGCACTACAAAACAACACAACAATTTTGGTGCATCGGCCAAACGAAAGGACTCAGGTCAGGATTTTCCAATTTCACATATATCATCAAAGGCGAATCTCATCATGGCCCAAGAGTTAAACCTCCTTGCCCAAAAAGGAATGCTAACTAACTATACAGCACAGCTCGAAAAAGTGCTAACAAAACTCAAAGAAGACAAGCTTGACACTCTAAATGTAGCCGCGGAAGAGTGGCCAAATACACCCCACTTCCTTCAACGCAGCTTACAACGACTCGAAGAAAGATTACGTGTCCTTACGACAACGTCAAATAAACTACAACAGGAATTGTACGACTTCTCTGATCGACTCCAGCAAAATCTGAACCCAGTCGACATCATCCAAGAGTACCAAGAAATGCTTGAGTACCCACAAAAATTGATCTCACAAGCTTTCGAATATTCCACAATTCTAGAAGCTTGAATTGTCGGATTCAAAAATCGAATTGAACGCTCAGTGTTCAAATTTGATAACAATGACGATAGTAGACCACAAACGCCAGTCGTGAAAGACATGGGTTTTCCAACTATTCTCATCCCAATATTCCATGGCGACATTTGGGAATGGGATAACTTTTAGGAACTCTTCAATAGCAACATTCACTCACGAAACATTCCCAAACTCCACAAATTCAACTACCTTATTAGTTCTCTAAAGGTAGAGCCACTTCAAACAATCAAGAAATTCCAAATCAATAACGACAACTACGAAAAAGCTATCGATCTTCTTATTTCCAAATATACCAATTCCGAAGAACTTATTCTTCAACTACTCGAAAGACTAGACAAGGTCTCACCTCGATCAACAACTTTGCACGAACAGCAAACGACTCTGGAAAACATCGAAGCCATCATACTACAACTCATCGACAACGGAGAAAACGTTGACAGTCAATACATGTTCAAGAAAGTTCTCTCGAAGTTTCCTCAAGACGCCCAAAGGAAAGTAATTGCCAAGAAGACATCAACTGCCAGATACTTCGACATGAGATTACTATTAGACTTTCTAAACGAAGTAATCTCTAATGAACAGGAGATTTCACGCTACATGTCAACGTCTTCCAATAATAGACCACAAAGTCGACTCAGCCCAATAACAACTACAAGTACCAACAACATGATTAATCAATCCACTCCAGGATTATCTCCATCCCTTTGCATCTACTGCAAAGGAAACCATAAATCATCATACTGCACAACCTACAAAACTCCACAGGAAAGGTATCAATACCTCAAGAGTAATAACCTATGCCACATATGTGCATCACCCTTCCATACTAGCTTCCAATGCAAAGGATCATCATGCTTCAAGTGTCAAAAAAGACACCACACCTCAAGCTGCTTCTATTCCGCTTCAAAGGAGAATTCCTCTAATACTATTCCAAAGAAAGACATGAGACCAGAGTCAAAGCCTAAACCAAAAGATCACAAACTGTCCACCTCCAAAATCCATCAAATCACCCGACTAACGCCTCCAAAAGAAAAAGAACATAAACCACTGCCGAGGCGGAGGGTCGTAAAATCGACTGTAAAAGTACAGCCAACGATGTTACCTACTGGACAGTTAACGGCTTTGAACCCCACAACGAGACGCTTGGAAAAAATTCACGTCCTACTGGACACAGGAGCCGAGCTCTCTTTCATCGATGAGAATCTGGCTCAGGAACTCCACTTGCCAATACAGGACGAAATAAGCCTACATTTGAATACGTTTGGCTCAAACAATGTACAAGAGCACCTGGCTAGGAAGGTGTCTCTAGAAGCATGGGCGCGGAAGGTAACCAGCTCTTGTTATCCCTGTACACACACAATAAATTAACAAAGCCTCTTCAAGCCCCGGAAATATGTCAGGAAGACATGGAATTCATGCGTAAAAACAATATCAAGATCGAGGATATTGGGAAAAAATCATTAATAAAACCGAAAATCCTCCTTGGATGTGATCAATTGTGGACTCTGATAAAACAGGATGAGTCCCACATCTAACTTCCGTCCGGCCTACACCTGCTTCCCACAAAAATGGGATACCTGTGCACAGGCAAGACTGAAGAAGCTCATCAAGAATCAAGAATTAAGGCATCACAACAAGAGGAAAAACAAAATAATGTGCTGTTGGAAATACAGCAAAAAGGAAAAGACAGCAAACCACAGCTAGCCCTGGAAGATAATGACGACTTGGACATGTGGGAAAGACGCTGGACCCTGCAGAGCCAGGTCAACACCGCCCTAATCACACTCCGGCCCACTATCCCGAGCCAGATAATTGCGAAGAGATCGATTGGGAAACATTCTGGACATTGGAATCAGCAGGAACAGAAGAATTCGCAAATTCTGGAAAAGAAGAAAAGTTGTTGATGGATCAAAAAAGTGTGGGAGAAGTTCATCCGCTGCCAGACAATAAAGCAATCGCGTTCAGTAGACTAGTTAGTGTGTGGAAATCTCTGCAAAAGGATGAAAACTGCTAACATGTACAATGACATATTCGATGAACAAATTCGCTTGGATATTCTCGAGGAAATCAACGAAAGAAAGCTGTTCAAAGCTCTCGAATTCATTATATTCCTCACCAAGCCGTGCTAACACCAAATAAAGCTACTACGAAACTGAGAATTGTCTACGACGCTTCAGCGCATTACAAAGGATGTCCTTCACTGAATGACCTCTTATACCGAGGACCAGTAATTCTTCCCGAACTGTTTGGACTCTTACTCCGCTTCAGATTCGGAAAGATAGCAATAATCTCAGATGTCGAAAAGGCATTTGTGCAAGTTCGCCTTCATGAAGACGATCGCGATGTGACACGATGCCTGTGGCTACATAACCACATGCAACCACCTTCCTCAAGCAACATCAAAGTTCTTCGCTTCACCAGAGTCACCTTTGGATTGATCGCATCGCCGTTTTTACTGGCAGGAACAGTTCACCACCACCTCGATCACTACAAACAAGACAGTGATCTAGTCGATGAGATAAAGAACAACTTATACGTCGATAACCTGATCTTGACAACGGACGAGTTGGAAAGGTCAATACACATCTATTCACGCGTGAAACAAATGTTCAACGACCTCAATATGAATCTTCGTGAATTTGTTTCGAATAATACCGATCTGATGACAAGAATACCGGAACCCGACACATCGGATAACAAGCTACCAAAAGTTCTTGAAATCTCATGGAACACGCAATCAGACTGTTTACAAATATCATGCGCCATAAGAATACATCAACGCATCACCAAGAGAATCGTCGCAAGCATACTTGCTTCAGTATACGATCCGATGGGATTCCTTCTACCATTACTTCACGATGCTAAAGTTTTCCTAAGGTTTCTGTGGAAGGACAAGTACGACTGGGATACTATTCTACCAGAGTCCCTGAAAGAACAATGGACCGGTATATGTATGAGGATAAACGGATTCACAAAATCCTTACCACTTGTTTGGGATCAAAGAACGGCAATTATTCCCTAATTACCTTTGCTGATGCCAGCACCGAAGCTATCGCCGCCTGCGTTTACCTACGTTCCGAAATTTCAACAAGTCTTCTGATGGCAAAAGGAAAACTGCCTTCTTTGAAGTTGGCATCAACAATCCCAAAAATGGAACTAGATGCGGTCACCTTAGCACTCAGGCTAACAAATGCAGTGCTTAACCAACTCTACAAGCCAGTCAGTATTCAAGAAATCTTCATCTTCACAGACTCAGAAATCGTACTCAATTGAATCAAACAAAAACCACTTAAAAGTGCTGGACTCAGAATATTCAACCGTCTTATGGAGATCAGAAAAATTGTCGAATATCTTCAAAGTATTGGCTCACAAATTTTCTTCGGTCATGTCGCATCTTAACATAACGCAGCAGTCTGTGCAACCGGTGGACTCAATAAGCGGGAACTGTCGAATCATTTCTGATGGACCGGACCACCTTTTCTTCTTGAATCACCGGACAAATGGAGGACTATTTGCAATGCTTTCGAACACAACGAGGACCCCTCATCAGAACCTCCAACAGCAGATGACGACAGAAACGATCTCACTTTCGAAGAATTCATCCGAGAGCAACAACAACTTCTTGTAAAACAGGACACCCCTAACGGAGATGACAAAGTTGACATCTTTATTTCATTCCAAAAATATTCTCTAATAAGCGCAAAGAGGATAATTGCGTGGATCCTACGCTATCTCCACATTCTAATCTCAAGAGTGAATACTCGAAAGGAACATCACATCAAAAACCTGACTTAATCCAACGGTCGAGTTTTTTTGCGGTTCAAACGAGCTGGAAATGCCAAAATGTGAGGAGAAGCCTCTCAGTCGTTGCATGTTCTACCTTGTTGCACAACGTAGTCCCTTTTTGTCTAAATACAGATTAACTTTTTAGCTCCACGAATTTGTCTTCCTGGACAATTTCAATGTCACGACAACAAAAAGTGTGTGCCACCAGGAGGTTTATGTGACGACGTTGAAGATTGTTTGGATTCGTCCGATGAAAAATTCTGTCCACCAGATTTTAGAGCCACCACTTCCAGTTCACGTGTGAACGAACTGTCAGCGAGACACCTCAAATTTATTCTATATCGTATTATGTGTTTGTTCTTATTCATTATGTCATGCCATCGATCTCATGACGACATAGTAATAGAATTTGTGTATAAAAATTCAACGACTCAGTGAATTTTATTAATGCATAACTTTGAAATAATAGAAATGTTACGAAATGGACCAAAAATGAAAAGACGTTCACTACCTATTTAGGTTGATATGCTCATAAGAATTTTAATTAATCTTGAAAAATTTTCTTTTCATGAGATTCAGGTCAATGAGGTGAAATTACAAAGAAGAGATTAAACGAAGTTTCCGCTAAGCATATCAAGTGGTCACTACACAAAACCAAAGTTCCTTTGTTTTTTATTCTCAGCCAATTTTCCCTAGCCGAAAAGCCCAATTAAAAAAAACTGTAATATTACTAACGTTACATCAAGTAAGAAAGAGGTACTTGAAAACGGCGATAGGTTTTGACTACTCTGTTGATATTCTATTTTTCACTTCATAATATCTTATGTTGATTGCCTGTAAGGTAATATTTTATACCTCAGCTTGTTTGACAAAAGGCCGGCGTGTCTACCCCACGCTCATACTTCTTGACCATTGGGTACATCGCCGGGCACGATAAGTATTGCTTCTTGGCTCGACCCTGCGCCTCTCTCCATTCACTTGGGTATCAATCGCGTCCCATTAGCATTACCACTTACCTCATACGGCTCGTAAAGATCACCATCACCCGATCTCATCTTTTCGTTCTGTCACTGAATCTTCTCCGCCCATTACTATTATAATTTGCTTGAATTAGAGTAATGCTATGTCTGACCTTAGGGTATCTATACTGAAGTTATCGCCAATTGTCATGTAACCGCTACGAGTTGGTGATCTATAACCTGTCTCTAATACTTGCACTTCTATTAGCACTCTGCGAATTCACAATTATCATATTAGTCCTTTCCTTCGAGTGCTTTATTAAGACCACGCTCAAATTTCAATAGATCCTTTCATTATTATTTGAGCCAACATGTCATGTGGTCTGTTAAGGGCTCTTGTACAGCCCGAGACACGTGTTTCGTCCTTACAGACTCATCAGCCGGGCAGAACCCGTCGTCTGTCGATCTTTTCATAGTCAGTTCTCTCGGGAGCGTCACACTCCTTATATATAGTTATCGACGACCTACTCTTTACACTCTACGTCAGGTGAAACATTCACCTAACACAGAGTGTTTTCGCACTCGATTGCTAGCTGGCTGGTATTTTATCATATTAAACCTTTCCTTCGAGTGCTTTATTAAGACCACGCTCAAATTTCAATAGATCCTTTCATACCAGCCAGCTAGCAATCGAGTGCGAAAACACTCTGTGTTAGGTGAATGTTTCACCTGACGTAGAGTGTAAAGAGTAGGTCGTCGATAACTATATATAAGGAGTGTGACGCTCCCGAGAGAACTGACTATGAAAAGATCGACAGACGACGGGTTCTGCCCGGCTGATGAGTCTGTAAGGACGAAACACGTGTCTCGGGCTGTACAAGAGCCTTTACCAGACCACATGACATGCTGGCTCATATCATATTAGTATATTTGTACTTTCGGTGCGCCCAAATCTATCGATATGTTTTGACATTTTATGTTATGTGTAACTTATCCTCTTGATCCCGCTATCATAGATTTTGGTTCATCAGTGCGAATCAACATTACTTGTGTGACAAAATGACCACACCAACGGAGTTTTAGTATAGCTATATTGATTTTGCAGCAGGTGAGTTATTGAAGAGACTATACTGCTAGGAGGTACGGGATGGGACCTATACAGGTCTTTCATTATCACCGTAGATGGCTGACATTTGTCAATCGCCAAAGGATTTGATATCCTCTGTTCTGGATATCATTTTTAATACTGATTGAGGTAATTCTACTTTCAGTTCAGACGCACCTACGTCTTTATGGGAACTCAAACATTATTGTACCGTCTTCCTGTAGTAACGATTAGGGTGTTCAAATTCGCCATTGGTGCGTTCTGTAATTGCTCGGACCAACGATAGCAGGCCAAATTATGGTGCGTATTGCTTTTGAGCTGTGATAGCAGAAAAGAGGGGAGAAGGTGGGCAGCTCAGCAGAAATAATTCCGTCTTTTACCCAGACATCCCAACCCACCTAGGCGCTGATTCGACTCGGCATCGTGCACAATAAGCCGCCCACAGCTTCGTGGTGTGAAAGTTGACATTACACTACACTTGTCTATGCTAAACTTACTCTTTTCCCCTATTCAGGTGGGAGCGCTTTTACATAGCTATACCAATGTTTCTGGGACAGTCGAGTTTGCCAGAATCAAATAACATTTGTGACAAACACGAAAAAATCTTCGGATAGCAGCCGAACTCACAAGAAAATGCGGTCCTTCGTAGGTAGTAGCGAGGCAAGGAAATGGATCGAATGCAAGAGTAGTGGAGTCCAAAATCATCAATGCTTGTAGAAAATTCCTCTATAATGTTAACATTTTTCAAGAGTCCACAAGAATTCTTTCCAGTCTATTTTTAGCAGTCATGAAAAAGTAGTTGGAAACAAGTTTCTCATCATATCGGCTCAACAATCCCGTTTGCTCCAATCGGAAGAGGTGTGACACTTCATCACTATGGTCCCTGTAGATTAATGTACAGAACGCTCTACGCATTTCACCTCAAATTTCGAATCTGAGGTGGCTCCGAACTCACGACTGCCCTCTCCGGGTTCTCATGCGCTACACACTTTGCCATGCAAGCCGTCGCTCTGCCTTACCCGCAGCGACAGCGATTGAACTGAGATCAGCTGGAGATATAGTCAACATCGTATCAGATATGTAAACAGTTCAAATTTAAACGAAGTTAAAGATTACGACCTCAGCAGCAGTTTGTTGATTGGACCGCCGTTGTTTACCACAAGCTTCATTGCCTTCTGTTTGAAGCTACTTCCTATCAGTTCAGCGACTGACAAGTGATAAGCGAGCGAAATCCTCATAGACTGCCGATAGTGGGTCTGATAACGTCATATTCAACTGTTTTCTAAAACCTCGCTCAAAATTAATTTTACCCTGACAGCATATTTTGAGTCAGTTCAATACACGTGTTTTGGCCTTGCAGCCTCGTTAGTTACACAGTGCCCTTCTTCTGTGCCAATCACTTTCGGGACAATATCCCCTCACATAAAAATACCAGCCTTGAGCAAATTGACTGCTAATACTGCAGTAAATGGTGATCATGTCGCTGGACATGCAGTAATATGTTGCCCGTGGATGAAGTGAATTTTCACTTTACACACGGTGTAACGTGTTCGTCGACAATTCCCTCTATGCAAGAGTGCTCTCCCCCGAGAGGGATTGACTCAAACGAGAGGCACTGCGCAACTAGCGAGGATGCAAGTCCGAAGCACGTGTATTGCAATGCATAAACGCCATAACAGACCTCATGAAAAGCTTAGAGTTTGTTGTCAGGATATGATATTTATAATTGCCACTCTTTTCATCTATTGCCTTGGCTTATTTTCCTGTTCCACACGGCCAGTCATCAAAGTTTACAGCCGATCAGTTCGTTTTCCCGCTTTCATCATCCACAAATGTTCTCCAACATTTCACGGGCTGCTTCGGCTACCCGAGGGTTTCGTCTTCTTTACGAAGTCGTAGATTGCTGGTCGAGACAGTTAGTCTCACAGTCCCCGGGACTGGGCGGACGTTACTAGGCGTCCAGCTGAATGCTTATCGGACAGTGTTGGGGAGGGGAGCGAACCGGTGTCCTGTTTATTTCCACACTTCATCACTAACCACTGCGTCAGTCACCCTCATCGCCTTCGATGTACTACCAAGATATAATTCACTGAGGCGTATGATGCAATGCGGTGTACGTAATGTCTGGGAGACGACAAGTTTTATGCATTTGAATATTTTTATCTCTGCTTCATCATGTTCTTCTGCAAACTTGTTCTCAGAGAGTCTGCCTTCTCTCCCTCTCTTCCTCTCTTCCTCTTCATTCCTCTTCCTCTTCCTCCTCCTCTTCATTTTCTTCCTCCTCCCTTCTCTCTCTCTCTCCTTCTCTTTCTTTTCTTCGTTCTCTCCTCTTCCTCCTTGAGTACTTCTCTTTGTTACGTATATGAAGCAAGTTTAGTACTTAGAGTAAACTTTGTAGATCTCTTGGTGCACATAAAAACAATACTTTCGCTCAGAAATTCTCGAGTGAAATTATTCGCTGTAAAGTCTTACCTCTTTCTTCTATTCTGACTTAAAATCATTGTTGTCAAGGTATCAGGTCGTGCTACGAACGACACTCAGTAATTCCGTGTTTCACAGAAACTGTCGAGTATCGAGTATTTTCTTAAGTTTGCGAAAGCATCAGGTCTTCTCATAAGTTCTTGTACTGGGACGATAAACACCAAATTTATCAACCAAAAGTAATTGAAATTGGATGGTATCTTTATCATATTATACCTTTATTTCGAGTGTTTTGTTAAGACCGTAAAAGTGTAAACATTTGATGAGCTTGTGGGATTTTTGTGTTGTGGTTTTATTGTGCTGTTGTGTTGGAGCGAATGTGGCAAAGTGGTTAGAGGTGCTCTGCATCGCACACAAGGTCGATGGTTCGATCTCGCGCTCATGGCTCATCAAGCCGTACATCCCTCCGGGGTCGGTGAACTGGTCCCAGATTGGTCTCAGACTTGTCACAGAGGATAAGCAGCATTGATTCGATACAGAGGCAGGCCACCGCGAGTCATTGTATGGGCCAGATTTGCATTCAGTCACCTCAAACGATGTAAAAAATTGGAAACAAATGCATGGCGCGTCCTTCAGAATTGATCAACGCTGAGAGCTTTTGACGTCTTATGCTATTGTGTAAATCATACGATAAACTGGACGCCAAGGTGGAGGCGAGGTATCGTAGATGTTAGTGATCTAGTGTATCGCGAGGCGTGGTGATAAGCAAGGAGGAGATGCGATCCCCTTCCCGCTACACTCCCCTGCAGTCATACAATGAACGCCTTTATGGCTTAACTCAGCTACTTGGATACTCCGAGGAGACCTTTCTCGACCAGCATTCTGCGGTATATACGAGGCAGAGGTAATATTCAAGCAGCAGCCAAATTAGAACTGGAAATGTTTGGAGGCTTTGTGAAGTAAGGAACGACACGAATGTAAGGAGTGTTGGAATCCGCACAGTTGCTTGTGATGAAGGGAAGTGTAAAAGAAGGATGAAAAAAATACACCGGTTTTCCAGCGAAATCCATTGAACACAGGGTATTTCCTACTTGAAAGTATTCAAAGATGAACAAGGCGCGGCGTGGCTGAGTGATTGTCGTACTCATCACGACGGCGCGAGCTAAACTGCGCTGTATAAGACTCTCCTCCATGTGCTAGCGAACGCCCTATGAAACGCCACAGCCAAGTTATCTTCATTGTTGCAGGGAGACATCTCGACTACTATTCTTCGAGTAGTTTACGAAGAAAACGAAAAACGATGAATGTTAGAAGTACTGGTAGCTGCGCAGTGGAAAAAACAGTGTGAAGACGGATCAATAAAGTGTTGAAAAGTATAGAGAATATTAGATACTTTTTTTTAATAATAAATCCGCCTATAGCGTAGTGGTAAGAGGTGCTTTTGGTACTCTTCCGTTTGGTAGCACGGGATGAAGAAACGAAATCTTTTCGCTAGATAAGTTTTTTTTTTAATAAGAGTGTTAGTAATCATTCGAGAGCTCAAATCTCTGGTTAGTGCCATATGTGGCCTCTTTTTGAAAAAGTCTTTTCATAACTTCAACGGAAGAAAAAGATTAGTGTTTCACACGCGTATGTTTTTTCCAGGATGGAGCTGTTTCTTCAGACTTTTAGTGATTATTGATAGCATAAGATTCAGCGATTCCAACGCTGTGCTTATTTTCTGGAAAGACCGTTTCTCCGTAGTGTAGTAGGAAAACAAAATTGATTCACCCAGCAGGCATGTGTTTTCTGGCTAATCTACGGGCTGGGGATAGGGGCTTAAAGAGGTCTGCCTGCGGTTTCAACTTGGCGTTCGATCGATGACGCTGATGCATCACATATGCGAAGTGCGATTTTTGTTACTCAATTAGAAGTTTGTTCTCCGCTTCGAAAGAAACTCCAAGTAGAACGTATGACTCTGATACCTCAAGATTTCCCCTACACGTCCATATGCTTTTCGTGATTCCAGCGAAGTAATAGTAAGAATGCACTGCCGATGTAAAACATTTTTTGTTGTTGAGATTCACAACATATTAAAAGGTTGTTTTCAAATAACAGCTGCTTACATCACGAGCCAGAGATTTAGGCTTTCGAATGATTACTAACACACTTATGAAAAAATGTTGTCCAGCAAAAAAGATCGTTTCTTAATCCCGTGCTACCAAACGGAAAATAACTTGCCTTTCAGCATATATCTGGTTTGATACTAGTCCCTAAATAGACCAAGTCGTCCATCACCACGGTTAATTAGTTTAGTGTCAGACTAGTCTGAAAGGACAGAGTATGACTTGGCCTCAAAAGTCATTGTACAGTGATAGTATGTATTCAGTAACTCCACGATTCTTCGTGAAGCCGAAATTCTTGGCAAACTTTCCAGGGATTGATCGTTGCCGAATAGTTTATCCACATATTGGCAGCGTCCATTTGAACTCGTCGTTTGCGGTGACGCACTGGTTATAGGTGCTGTGCGACACACACATGGTCGATTCGACAGTTGATAGTTCGTTGCGCTCAAGACTCACGAAACCTTCCATCCCTTCGGGGTCGGTGAATTAGTGTCAGACTTGTTTGGGAGGATACCAGCACTGACTGATACATCGGTAAGTCCACCACGTATCGTTGTGAGGGCCAGAAATGCTTTCAGTCTCCTCAAATACGCTAGTAAGACGGATGCATGGCTCACCTTAGAGATTAATCAACGCCGATAGCTTTTTTCCTATTAATGAATTTTCTTTTTATTTTAGGATCGATTCCATCGTTGGTAGCCGGAGCGGGTAGTGGTGTCCTCGTCGGCGCATTCACTTTTCTCGACCTGCCGTATAAAACAGCTGCTGTTGCTGGTGAATAGTCTATCTATACTTGCTATATGAGTAGAAAAAGACAATTAACAAATTATATTTTCTTTCAGAAACCTTCCATTTTCTTCAGACTTACAAACGTTTTTCTCCTGAAAATCTTAACTCTATCCTGAATAGGAATATTGTTGCAACAATGTTATTGGGTTGGCAAGCAATTTTCCGGACTTTTTCGTTGTTGTTGATTATTTTCATACATTTAGTCCAGCTATCAATTAGAGGAACTTCTTGCGGTTATTTTATTATATGACACTTATACATTTGTTTTAAGAGGAATTGTCCGAGAGCAAAAACGATTGTTGATGCTTCACGAGTATCGCTCACTTCAAGTGCCGCAACGATGCTCGTGGAGTATCAACAATCGTTTTTGTTCTCGGGACAATTCCATCTTAAATCGAAATGTATAAGTGTTATATATCAAAGTAACCGCAAGAAGATGCTCTAAATGATAGTAATGACTAGGACTTAAATATTTGAAAAATAATTAACAACAACGAAAAAGTGCGCAAAATTTCTTGCCAACTCAATATGTTATTTCGACATTATGGGTTTGCTTCAAAAATCATTTTTTGTCAAGGTATTGCTGGTGTCTTGACCTACGTCATGGGAATGCGTTTTGCTAACTCTCATAAGATAATGCCTGCTGGTATCATTGCTTTGGGAAGGTAAGTGCCATAGCGACTTCAAGATTTCTTCAACATTTAATCATTATTAAATATAACAAAAACGGGGATGTGGCGCACTGATTAGAGGTGTTTTGCGATACGCTTGCAGTCGATGGTTCGATCCCGCGCCTAAGGCTCATCAAGTCATCGTTCCCTCCGGGCTCGATGAGTTGCTACCAGACTCGTCTGGGAGAATAGTGCAGCACTGACTCAATACATCGTTAGGCCACCGCTCGTCATTGTAAAGGCCGGATGTGCATTTAGTCACCCCTAACGATGCTCGATGAAGTTGAGTCCATGGCATCATTACTCAGGGATTCAAAAATATCCAGAAGTTTCTCTTGATAACCTTTGAATAGAACAAATATTCAGTCGTTCCGTAAGTTTTGGCACTGGAGCAATAAATACCAAATTTGTTGACAAGAAGTAATTGAAATTGCATGATTTTGATATCGTTCTAGTGCGCATTCTCTTGCGAACATTTTGGTATACAGCTCGCCTATACTTTCTTCACGATGGAGCTGTTGTGAGAACAAATCTGCTTGCTACTCATACATGAATGGCGCGTTGGCGAAGATGCTAATGAAGCAGCGTGCAAGATTGATGGAGCATGTGGCGAGGATACGGACGCAGAAAGGACGGCAAGGCAGCGGTCCGCGAAGTTCAAAGCTGGCGAGAGCAGTCCGCCGGATCAGTCCCGCTCGGGCTGTCACAGGAAGCTCCATTAATTTTGCGCGCCGCTTCACTAGAATAGTTCCCGCTACGTGCCATTCGTGTATGAGTAGCAAGCGTATTTGTTCTCAAGGCAGCCCCGCCTTAAAGCAAGTATAGGCAGATTGTGTACCAAAATGTTTGTAAGAAAACGCGCAATTGCAACAAATCATGCGATTTCAATTACTTCTGGTTAATGAATCAAGTGTTTATTGCTCTAATGCCAAAACTTGTGGAACGGCCTAATAATATCAGAGGTAAGACTGAAATCAATGAGACCACACATTTCGAAAGTGATTTATGATGTTTTGTATCTGTTTTTCAGTGTCGCCGCGTTACTTGTTCAGCTAAATCACATGAACAGAACACGAACCTTGAACTAAGTTTTTTTTTGAAATGTGCCACTACGAGAAACTTATGTTAATGTTGTAATTTTCATGTTATTCATCATATACTTTTCCGTTTAGCGTACCATTCTCACTCTACATTTTGCAGTTGTAGATGTCACTCAGTAGTCAAACTTAATTCCTTTCACTTGTCGTTTGTTGTTCAGTAGTGTATCATAAAGTGTTTCCAGTGTAATCTACGAGAATTTTGGGTTTTTGTTCCTGTAGCATTGCTGTGATGGTGAAATCATATTTCCAAAGTATGAGTAACATGCAAAACTTCCGATCCCTAGGTAGGAGGTGAACCTGTGTTTGATTCATAACGCGAGTGCGCACTATCACTACACCTTGGACCACCGCTGTACTCTATTTTTGTGAATGTCCTATAGCTGTCAACTCGCATGGGTCTAATCAAATATTTGTCTACTAAACCAAACCCAGTAATAATTGTTTTAGTATGTTGCTTTGAGCAACTGATCATTAATACCAAGCAGTCCTTATAACTATGAAGACAAACTGTGCTCATAAGCTATGTGACAAATATAGGATAGGAGCGATGCTAAGATCAGCAAATTATTACACTAAGGATGATTGGGGAAATTATTTTGTAGAAAGTTGATAGCTAGGCTTGTAGTACTCTTTGAAACTTTTGATTATGGCTATGCGCATCGTTTGTTAATAGATTCTTGTTAACGTAATTTATTGGGCTTCCTCCCTTGTAACATGGGCCATGTGAACTTCATGAAGGAGTTGAAGTAAAAGCCTTTCCACACAATATTGGTACATTTTCAAGACTAAGTTAGCGTTTGGATATTTTCGCAAGTGTGGTAGAGACTTAGCAGCTTGGCAGCGACTTCATACCTTTCACAGAAGGGCAAAGACCAGAAACTATGTGATACGGCTACCTCAGGATTCTTGAGCAAATACTTCCCTGTTAAGAAGAAGTAGAACTCTTCATTCCCAACCTTCTACGACTTCTGTAGATTATACAATTCTTACGAGGCGATCAGATTATTGTTCGTGCAGAACTTTATTGATAATGATCCTGTAATTTTATCCCTGAAACTTTATGAAGATTTTTCATTTCATATCTGCATCGTCACAAACTTGCTTGACTTAGACTTTCACTTTGCTCTCTTTTAGAGTTGATGGCTGCAATAAGTTCCAATGATTGGTCTTCCACTAAGAGGAAAGTCTCAGGAAGCTCTTGATGTCGACGCACTGTTAAGAACACGTGAAGAGAAATATCTGATTACGTAACAAATTTTGTCGTAGATCTAATCGCCGCTGAATTCGGCAAACGGTCGGCTTAGTTACAAGGCCCTTCATTTTGACCATTGTATACGAAAACAAAAACGATGGTTTTTATTTGGTGGGTACTTGGTTATCGTCCACCATATTCCAGCCATTTACAAATAGTTCGAATGAAGTGAAAGAAATAATTGGAAAAAAATTAGTACACAACTAACCAATCACTCGTGGCTGTTCATCGCAATGAAATCACCTGATCTGATTATCTCTAATCGGTTTCAACGTAATTACCTGTTTTCCTGAGATCGTCGATCTATTTTTCGTTCCACAAGATAAAGAAGGATTTCAGAGCGGCCTAAGAAACTTAAAAGAAACGGTTCCAAAAGTACAATATTAAAAATTGCATGCAGCGAAATTGTGCGTACGATCGAGAAGTATATCATAATTCTAGAGTGGCTATGGGGCTAGGGCTCACGAAAAGTCTTTGGAATTTTTACATTATTGACGTAAGCAATCTTGCGACAGCTCGTCCTGGTTCTACTGAAGATGTTTCTCGAATACTGCGACCAGAGGGGATTGTCCGACAGGAGCATATGGCATGTGAATTCTTATAACTCTCGTAAACAAAGGCACAAAAGGGCAAGGGTCCATTTTCAGGGTTGGTGTGCCACAATTAGGATGTGCTATGACGTGGATTTCGACGAAGAAATAGAGGAACCGAAAAAATAGTGGTCCGAGCTGTGCCATGATCGATGCCACACTAAAAACTGTTGTCATTGTCTCTGTTATCTGTAATTATCGTTGTAGTGCGAATATCCACATCAACTGCTTGCTATAGAACTTAGCCAAGACTGCAGTTGTGGTTTACTGCAAGAACTGACTTTTCGTTCAGCGATAATTTGAAATGGCCTGACACGGACGGAATTCTGCAAACTCAAAACAAAAGCACCTCTCAAAGCAGTAATAACGAACACAGAGTATTGTACACTCAATGGTAATTTCACTGGACATGGAGTGTAAAACGTTTCTTATCGCTATCTCTTTGTGTGGTAACTGGAGCACCCACACAGGATTGGAAGACGAGGAAAGGTAACTGCTCGACTGACGACGCTGCAAGGTCGAAACACGTGTATCAAACTCTATAACTCAGCCCTTTTTTCACAAACCACATGACATGCGTGGCCAAAAAATGATTATTTGGCATATTGAAGATAAGGTGATTGTACTATGTAGAAATGTTCTCCACATACTGGTTCCGTAGTGTATTAATGAATTGTGCTCCTCTAAAGCTCTAGAGCTTACGTATTGTTTGTGTTTGGGTTCTTTTTGTATGCTGTAAAAAAGTTGCACTCTAAGAATTTTTGGCAACTTTGTCTTTATCGTAGTGTATGTGTCATCTGATTCCTCTTGAAGTCTGAGAGTTGTTTGATGAGCTTCTCCAAGAACCAGTCAGCTCCGTTTTGTGTTATTAGGTTGGAAAGAAAGTTTCCATCGTTTAGCCGAGAATGTCTTTTTTTCGCAAGATTCGTGTGTGATTTTCATATCATTTGAAGGGTCATCTTCTTCTGCATCTATTGATATATAATTTGTCTATATCTGCTGCAGAATGGAATTGCCCAGGAAACAAAAACGTTTGTTGATGCTTTACGAGTACAAATTTGGTCCAAATGCTGCTGATGCCGCTCACCGAACCAACAAAGCTTGGGGCGACCGTACGGTTGGAGAATCAACAGACCGCGAGCGATTTCCTGAGTTCAAGGCCTGAAATTAAGAGCTGACCGGCAGACCGAGATCCGGACGACCAGCCGAACTCGATAATGAAGACTTGATTTCTGGTTTGGAAAATGAGCCATCATCAAGTTCTCGTGAATTGGCAGCAGGACTAGGTGTTACTCTAAAACCGTGCTAAACCATCTCCATCAGCTTGACTCTGTCCACAAGAAGCCAAGACGAAGAGCCAAGTATTTTGAAGAATAGTTGTTGTTTGTTGTCTGGATATATGCATAAATTTTGAATATTTCACCAAACGATGGAAACTTTCTTTCCAACCTAGTAAATCGACAATCAGGATGTCTCACATAAGACAGTAATTCACGTTTATTCGCCTTTATCTGAACATTCTCTAATTTCGCCATAGAGCAACTGATAGTAAACGTTAATATCTAATAGAAAACTGTTTCATTGTATTTTTGAGGTCTTTAACTATTACTTGTTCCAACATCGTCCGCATTTCGAAGATCATTCTTTTGTTGCGTTGTCTCTGTTATCGACATTCCCTTACATTCGAGATCTGTAAACTTACTATCTGAACGGTAATAACGTGCTCATAAACGTCTTCATACTTGCCTCCACATTTGGGAGTGTTATGGCTGAGATTACTTGTTTCTCTGCATCGACAACTCTTCGTTTTGAACATCTGAAATGATCCTTTGAAATTATAGTAATTCTACTGATTTTTTCGCAGTGTTATGATGCTACTTATATAATTAAGAGAACTGAGTGGTGAACAAAAACACAGCCTCAGATGGGAATCGATCCCGCGTTTCGTCCTATCCGGGAATGCGTGCTTTACCACTACACCACCGAGGCACACTTGCCGTATCACTCATTCTTGAACATCTCTAAGTTAGCTATCAGCCACCAACCTTCAACAGGCTTGGTCGGATATGCGATTCCGCTTTATAAATCCTGTTAAGCTGACAGCAGCTGTTATATATAATACTTTGAAATTACAGTGTTTCTACTGCTACGAATGTGCCGCGGTGGTGTAGTGGTAGCGCACGCGTCTCCGGATAGGATGAAACGAGTGTTCGATTCTTGCCTGAGGCCGTGTTTTTGTTCACCGCTCAATTCTCCGAGTTCTAAGGTGATCATTTTCTTCATAACAGGCGTCAAATAGGGTACGTAAGAAAAAGTGCTGTTGATACAGCATAAGATTCTGCTTCACAAATTTATCAGTGCTAAGCTAATGAAACGGAGCTATTTTGAGGTACTGTTCTAGACATATAAATTTAAGGGCTTCCATTGGATGGGCACCTTACATTCTGACAGATAGCGAGTGAAAGCTGAGCCAAGGTGTTGATGAGAACTGGCGGTAGGTTCCTCAGGTGTTGTGGTCTAGTCCTGTCTTGACCGGATGTTGTTCTGTTCTTCACCGGCGATATAACATGTCGGATGTCCGAAAGGAGGACCGTTGGAACGACATGTTCATCTTCTTTCAATTTATATGACGGTAAGAGAACATGGCTATCGCAGTGATCTGAGTAGTACTGGTGGATGATTTACTCCATTGCCCTTCTGGAGGCTGCAAGTGTCCAGTCAGGGCATCGGACTGCAATCATCTTAGTTTTATGATTGGTGAAGCCTCGTTGGGCTTTGCGAATGCTCTTCCCAGCTTCTGAAACTTCTGCCATAACTGCTGCTCTTCTCTCTTTGAGGGCTCTTTTATCGCTTCTTTGCAGCGCTTCTCAGGTTAGGACGTAAGGGTTTACTTGCCCGTAGCGCGTGCGATTCCATGTGGACGTACCAGCTCGAGTGTTTGCGGAGACAAGCGCCTCTTGGTGACTCTAGAACTCTCGGCTTTCTTAGCGCCAACGTGAAGATATCGATTGTCCGATCCCGTGTAGTAATTAGGAACAACAGCGACATCGATCAGGCAAAATCTTCTGTAAACTAGAATGTGGTCTTTTTCGTTATGGTACTCTGCAATGGGAGACTCCCACGTCATCGCTGAGAGTGAGGTTTTTAAAATTGCGAGTTATCATGGATGGTTTGGGTCGTCATGATAAACTCAGATAGCCTCTCACCCTGTTAATTCCATTCTAGTCTGTGGGTCCCTATGTGGCTTTCTCCAGACGTTCTCAAAGATCCAATTTTCGCGTTAAAATCTCCAACAATTACCCTGAAGAATGTATGGCCTTCTCTGAAGAATTATTCGAGGTCCATGCAATGCTTCGACTTCGTCTTCGTCATATCTTGATGTCGATGCGTAAGCAACGCCGATGATCAAAGTCGGCACTGATGCACATCGTTTCAACTGCAATTGTCCGATAGGGGTTGTTGGTTGTTCGAATGAATCGATGTTCACGGTCAAGTTCGATTTGACGAGGACGCCAACGCCACCGACACCTCTGCGATCGTTGTGATACTGTGGAAAATCCCAAGAAAGATGTACCAGCTTCGTGCATGTTTTGTTTAGAGGAAAGAACGGCTGACGATATATGCCAGATAACCACTATATGAGCCACGCATTTGGTCTGATATATAGGGCTGACATATAGAGCCCGATACACGTGCTTCGACCTTGACGGTCCCATCATCGGACGGTACCCTTTCGCCTTTTGCCAGTCCTCTCGGGGGCGTAGTCCCTTATACTAAGAGTAGGCAACGACGAACATTCAACACTGTCTATCAAAAATTACAATAACAAACAAAAAAGTGAAATTATCACTGAACAGACAGTGTCGTACACTCGATTGCTCTTGGCTGGTATCGTTAGTATATCATACCTTTTGTTTCGAGTATTTACGCAGGACCACGCTTGAATTTCAAATGCCAGATATTGACAAAAGACGAAAGGGTATCGCCCGACTGATGAGACTGTCAAGGTCGAAACACGTGTATGTGGCTCTATAAGTCAGCCTTACATAAGAGACCACATGCGTGACTCAAAAAGTGATTATCTTAATGAAATTTGTGGTCCTAAAAAAATACTGGAAACGAAAAATACCAAAATATTTTTTGTTCAGAAATTATGTAGATAAGAATAGTAAGTGATATGCGAAATTTGAAGCCTCAGGCGAGAGTAGAACCTACGTTTCACCCATGCCAACTGTGGTGATATCACGCATCGCGATTACGGACGAGTTTAAGGTTGCGCACCTGCCTGAGCTTTTTAGTTTTGCATATCACTCAGTATTCTTAGACATATAGCTATAATGTCATAATAGTGCTATGAAAACTGTACAATGAAAAGTTCTTGCAGATTATTCAAAAATTCTAGATGTTTAGGTGAGTCGCTGTGAGTAATTTCTTCGATTCGATAAACAATTAATCGACGTCTGCAACTTCTGTATGCCATCACTTGATTATTTTGCGCTCAAATTGCACTGTTGTTTAGGGCGAAAAAAATTAAGTTAGTGGTTTTGATTGATTCCTAATGGATACGCCATGCACTCGCCCTTATCTAGCATCGTCTGAGGTGATTGAATACATATCTGACTTTTTCAGTGACTTGTGGCCTAACGATGTATCAAGTCAGGGCTGCTATCTTCTCGAACAAATTTTGTTCCAGTTAATCACCCCAAAGGGAAGCGCAGGATCAAATCATCGGCCACTGATTGAACGATCATGTGTGTCGCAAATCACTTCTAACCACTGCGACACATGCGCTAGCATTGTTGTTAGACTTGTTGCTAAAAGAGATTACGAATTAGACAACGTTTCGCATTCCCATCCAAGAAGATGAAAGGTGAATAATTTTTTAAACAATATAGATTATTTTCCATATTCAAATTACTAGAGGCATGTTTAGCGCAGTGGTTGAGATGCTTTGTTCGAACAGTGCTGAAGATAGCCAAGTTTCTTGTCCAGCCAAAATGAGAGAGTTTGTGCCATATAATCCTATAAAGAAGCACTAGCGACCTGGTGAAGACCTGGTAGTTTCCTAAAACGATTATACCAGGCTTCTGGGAGTTTTCTGAATTATTAAGGAGATTCATAAAAAGGCAAAGTCGCTAACTGTATCCCAGTGCTTTTCTTGTAGCTGACCTCATCTTCATGTGCTTGGTGCATAACAAATCAGTGACTGGCCTCATCAAGAATAGATCTTTCTCTAGACAACATCTTGTCCGATATCGAACTAACTTACTGGAAGTTCTAGAAGCTTCATCGACACCATCCGGCGCCGGTCACCAGATGATGTAGTTCTGACAGCCTCGGGCTTATCGTATGGCGGTGGTGCTTCGAAGAG